>JAQIWQ010001185.1:0-11721 GCA_034695825.1 Folsomia inoculata
GCGTACCAAAAAGTGAAAAGTTGGGTGAAATTTTTCACTGGTGCAATTCCACGCCGTTTTAGCGGACCAGCGTACTTGGCTTAATCAGGAACGTCAGCATTTTGTTATACATACTCATCAGCATTCTATCCTACAAGCAAGCAAAGCGTCCAAATAAAAATACATATCACGCTCTAGCAGATTATTCAGACGACTTCAATTTACAAGGTACAAGTGTTTTAAGGACAACACAGGAGTAATTTTATTTCTGAAATAAACCCATACTTGTGATTGCATTATTTTCAGAAACTTGGATTTTTCAGAATGGAGTTAAAGTTTAATTTCTTAGGTGTGCTCCTTTGTCTGGTTTGCTCAGCGTTGGCGTACACGCCATGCTACGATACAATTCATGATAGTTGTGGACAGGAAGAGTTTTCCGGTGAGCAATGTTTTTAATTGAGTTTCTTCTTCCCTAATACTAATTAGATCGCCTCTGATACCTGTAAGATATTGATTTCATGACACTTGCATTGCATGTAAATTCTTATTTGAGATAGAATGGTGTCTCATGTTTATGAATGATGATGATAGTGATTCGAGTGGTTGGTTGTGACTGTAATTTAATGTTTCTCACGATTCACCAACAGAATATGATGCTTCATCCTGTACAGCTGAATGGGGTGCGTTTCCACGTCTTGGGAATGACACCAACAGACTTATTGCTCTCCATCTGAAACACTCGATGCAGTACCTACTCACCGTATTAAGAGAAAAACGTTAACATATTCTGGTTAATATATGCTAACGTTGTACTGTTTTAGGCAAATTACTTTAACGAATGGAACGTGAATCGACCCGGCTTTCACGGGTTCTTCTCCAAACTTGCGGATGAAGAGTGGGATTCCGCAATTGCTATCACGATGCACATGCTAAAACGTGGAGGTCGCTTGGATGAAAACTTTAAGTTGGAGGTAATTATTAATTGGCATTATGACATGTGAAGTGTTTGTTATAATTGTTGGTCGTATTGCACTTTCTCAAAGCTGCCCAAGCTGTTTGAAAACAGACAGAATGAAGTCGAGGCTCTGGCTTGGGCTTTGGATGTGGAAAAGGAAATGGCAAATCGAACCCTACATTTGGCATACAGTGCTAATCATGTACCAAAAGAGATGCAAAACTACCCCCGAGATGCGGAGGTAAATGCACATTACTGAAGTTATGCATGTTGATGGATAATAATGCTAACACGGATCCCCTGTAATTAAAGTTTGCCGATTTTTTGGCTGAACGGCTCAACAAGATCACAGTAATGCGAATCAAGCACATGTCCAACTACGTTAACATCCTGGGTCAAATCATGGGATCCGGCGTGGACAAGGCGTACGCTATGTTTACTTTCGATCACGAAATTCTTAAATAGAACCAGTCAATTAGAAATAGCTTTAAGTATTTGAAGATTTTTGTGTAAGGCTAATAAATATTGGTTTGACTTTGTGATTTTTATTGTTAAATCCTCACATTTACTTCACCACTCAATAAGAATGAGTAATTTTACAACAATTTGGAGCACACATTTTTTGCATCGCAAAACTCTTCCTAGAACTATATTGGAATATCATTATTATTATGATAGTCGTGAATTAATACACGCGACCGGTAGCAAGTACAAATTTTAAAGAATCAACTAATAACAATAATAATAACATTGATAAGTAGATATTGATTATGCATTTAACAAAATTCAACTGAAATTTAGATTTGTGTGAACAAAGAATTACTAATAATCAAAATTGGATTTAAAACTAACAACATTCCCTGATTTACGTCAATTCAAGAATTTTGATTGAACCTTGGCTGTTAGCAGCTACAATAACTGGGGAGCCTTTCTTCCATACCACTGCCGAAACAAATTCGCCAGCATCATCAATTTTCGGCTTATCCAGCATATTTCGGTGATTATCAAACTTGAAATGCAAAAGTGGACGAGATAAATAACGGTAGTAAATGTACAAGGCGTTGTTTTCTGAGCCGCATGCGATGTAGTTACCATCCGTGGCAAGACCGACAAAATTTTTCTCGTTGATATGTCCAGTAAAAGACCTCACACATTCCGTCGATGGGGTTTCCAAATTCCACAACTTCAAATTGCTATCTGTAGATGCAGACACGAGTTCTTCTTTTGAAGCAAATTTGACATAGCTAACAGCTTTCTTGTGCCCTGAAAGTATAGCTAGGGGTTGTCGTGGATGTCGAAAATCGTAATAATGAATGCAATGGTCAGCACATCCAAAAGCGACCACAAAACTGTTCTGGGGGCAGAACTTAACACAGCATACATTTGCTTTTGCTTCAATCGTAGCCACAGACCTTTCTGTGTGAGTTGTCCACAGTTTGACTTTGGAGTCGTCAGACCCCGAAGCAAGAAGTCGGGGGTCACCGTTGCTCCAATCTACACTCCAGACCCGCTTCTCGTGTTCGTTCAATACCCTGGAATTAAAAAAAGAGAGGAAGCTATTTAAGTTAACATTCACAATTTCAACAATCAATTTATAGCCAGGTAAATACACCTACCTGGTTTTTGTGGCCACCGAAGCATCCCAGAGAGTAACACAGCCATCGTAATCCGAACTTGCAAGACGATTTTTATAGTAACTGCTCCACGCAACGCAGCTAATTTTGGCAGCACACTGGAGTTCCGCAGTTGGACAATGAATATCAACCATAGAGCCAATTACTGTAGCATATTCAAACAACTTGATTTTCTTGGTTACACCAGCAATTGCGAAAAATTCATTGTCTTTATCGAACTCAATACTGGAAACAATATTATTGTTTGACAGTAAATCAGCACTGTATGACAACGTAGCCAAAGGTTTCAGGGCACTGTAGCGAGAAATACGTGACAATGTTTCACCAAATCTGTCCAAGTCCTCATAATCAAACGAATCTCCCGAATCATTAGGAACAGTTGCATCATTACTTTTCATATCGTGAAGTTCTGATTTTCGAAGATCCATGTAAATATCCATCAACTCATCAAAATGGGAATGCATCCTCTTTCTTCGAGCCGCCATTGACTTATCTTTGATTTCGACGCATGTTAAAACTTGTGTATTAAATCCTTCAATTTCCGAGCTAGAACAGCTCATAGGCATTGCTTCATCCGACGATTCGGACTCTAATTTCGCAATTTCTTTGACTTGAGGGGGCCGACTGTTGACTTGGGATAAATCTTGTTCAATTAAATGCACTTCTTTATCAATCCTCTCCTTTTCAGCCTTCTTAACTTTAAGGAGCTGGCTAAGGAACTCGAGCAACAACGTTTTCTCATGAACCCTTGACTCTGCTGTAAGAACATCCTTTTTCCGCTGCAATAGCATTATCAAACTCTCAATATTATTCAAATTGAGCTCATTCACATTCATATTGTGAAGGATTTCCGATGGATTTGCATCATTTAGCTTGGCCGCTTCGCAAATTTCAGTCTTGCTTGCTTTTGTGGACAAATGCTTTGTCACAAGTTGATCAGCAACATAGTTTGGTATGAGGTTATCGGGATGCTCAGCAGTTCCACATTGGGGGCAGATAGCTTTGACGGCAAGTGTGGATTTTATACATGAGTGACAAAATGTATGACCACATTTGGTTATGACCGCCTCTTTGAGCACACCGATACAAATTGGACAATTGTATTCGGACATTGTTGAACCCCAAGTGTCCTGTTTGCCGTTGCAGATGAGAGTGTAGGGGCGTTTATTTCGATTTCGAGGGGCACCTGGACCACACCGAGTAAATCCTGCACCTGTCACCTCCCGTCCGTTTGTAGTTGTCGTGGTCGGTGCTACAGCGTTTTCCTCCACGGACGACGACGTGGGCTGATTACTGCTACTACTGCTCATTCTCCAATTAACATCAATGTGCAGTTTTTTTGACAAATTTCTAAATCCATAAAACCCAAATTAATTTTCATTTTCTTATTTCATATTTCATAAATATCTTTATTCAAATTTCACTTACCAACTTTCCTCTTAAATACTTGAATTTATATAGTAGTGATAAACTAATTAATTAATGAGGGCATTAGTATTTCAGGATTCAATTTTAATCTCTTCGTAATTAATGAGAAAAACGAAAAGTGAGTGAAAGAAACGAAAAAGTGAGGATGAAACAGAGGAGAGTGGGATTGATTGCGTTGAGTTTTTAGTTAAGTTGAACGATTGGAGGATTTCCGCCGAGTTTTGACTTGATTTTCCACTTTATCCGTTAGATGACATCAACGAATCTGCTAAAAGAAATCAACTTGCTCACTATAGGAACAATGCCGTTTTTTATGAAATACGTTGATGTACCACTTTTGGAGGAAATTAACTTCATCCGATTTGTGCTGGTGGTGATTTAATGGTGAGAATTTCCCCGTATGTTTAAAAATTTCATAATTAAATTCTAAAGGGAATATGATAACGAGACTTGGTAACATACTTGGATATGCAATTAATTGTTTATAGCACATTAACTACTTTAATCTCATGCCTTTTTTCGGTTAGATTTAATATAATGCCCACATTCTAAAATTGGAATACATATGCATGAATGTGCATGGCTTTTAAATTTACCTGGTGCACATCTTTTGACCCGTGTCCATGTTTGTCAACGTCAATTGAATTGCTTGATAAGTTAGCTTTGCCAAGTCTGATAGCAAGCATAACACAAAATTCGTTAGATTTATCTTAGGACAGCCTTAAATACCCAAATTCACAAAGGGGCACATACATAAGTGTAATGAAAGTATTATTGACATTATAGCTGCAAAATGAAAGAGAGTAGATTTTGTATCATTCAATCCACCGAGGATGGATGTTAGTAAAGTTTTGATTGTGCTATGCTCTAGCAGGAGTGGTTTGATTGTGGGTCATACACCGTACAATAGAGAACCATAGATCACTTGAACTGGATGACACATGAAACTGCTGACACATTATTATGCACACCTCCAGCAGCTCTTTAGTGGTTGACCTTAATGGGATAAAATCTGGGGAAATGAATGAAACGAGAAGGATGGGTTGAAATAAATAAAAGGGCTCCCGTTTATCTCAACTTGAACCATAGGATCCTCCATTAGCCATGTCGGAGAATTCAAGACAGTCAGTGATCCAAATGATTTTATCTCTCAAAAGCAAAACCAAACTAGAGCTATTTTGTCAAATACATGTCGACGCGATCACTTGAGCGTGCTTCGGTTATCAGAACGAGCGTCTCTTTCTTGGAGATAACTGTGACCTATGACCTACACGAGGGTGAGACTTTTATTGTATTTATAATACGACATCAGTAGTACACAAGGACCACCCAATGAAATATTTGATGGCTGATGAGCAGAGACCCTTGAGTTAACAATGGGAAGAAGTCACAGGAGGACGCCTACTGGGACTAATAATGCACATTAAGAGCTGAACAGACGGTTTCAATGGACTCATATTCAATTGCCTCCATTCAAATGAAAACTGATACCAACAACGCTCATATTTCCGTCATGTCTTTAGATGAATTGTGAACAAACAGCCAATTCTATTTTCTGAATTTATTTTAACACGTTTACTTTCTTTGCACATCTAAAACTCAACCACTCCCTTTTATTTATTTTTCTACACGATGTATTTATTCATAGCCATGATCGACCCCACACATCATGTCCGTGTGAAAAAAATCCAAGTTGCCTCTTTTGCCTTTTTTAAAACCTTGACCACCATCAAGTTCAAAGCACACGTCATGCAAGTCCTTAATATAGTGGATCCATGATAATGATACCTTCTCAATCCAAAAGGATAGATAAATGTAAGACTTAAGGTCACTCATTCATTCCTTCATTCATTCATATGGATGCGTTTGAACCCTCTTTTTTGTGAATGAGGACCGTTTAGTACTCTCATTTATTTACTATTTAGACCCATCTTAAAATCCATGTAAATTCCAGTAGAACAAGAATGAAATGAATGAATTACTATTTCAGACCACCAACGAGTGTGCGACGAATCTAACTAAACATTGTATCAGACGTCAACAATACTATGGATCAAAGTACTACAAATCCTAAAGATTCGGCCACCAAAGATATATTTTGGGCAAAACGAAGCATGTTTCTTCCGAACAAACAAGTTTAGAGATGCATCCTTCAAACTAGAGTGTCAAATGGTACATGCATTGTGTCTAAAGTGGATCCACTCGATCATGTTAAAGAGACCAGTGTTGGTTTTTCATCAGCGTCGTTAAATTAGGCATTTTTTGCGACACCCTGCCTGTAATTGATTAAGTCGCGAGGTGTGAAGTGTGACTGACAAATGAGAATGGATCAATTCCTCTGCTAGTGTGCTAGTACTTTAGTAAAGAGAAAAAGCCGGTTGGAATAGTGAAATCTTTATTCAAAAGTCGACTCATATTTCGTGTTCAAGTGTTGTAAATAAATTGGCTTTGTTGAAGAGTCACCCTGAATGCAAAGATTTGGAATTGGTAGATATATAGCAACTGGGGTCCGTGTCGGTTTACTTGTCGGTGTAGTGGACAATAAGTTAACTGAAGCACCTAGGACAATAACGTACAGGAGAAAAAAGAGAATGAATTCATTGAAGGTTTGGTTGGGGCCTTTGGTTGATGTCCTTTTTTTGGTGGGTGAGTTGAGTAGGGTTGGGTGCTCTCATCATGGGCTTATGGTATAGCTGTCACTCTGTGGCATTCAGAAGTGGAGAGTGGGTGGGGCATTTGTACCGAGTCCGCAAAAGGCTCAATATGATATTCATGAGTGCTCCACTTCCAACACGTCACATTATTAAAGAGATCAACTGGTGCGGCAAGAAGTCAACCAACCAACAAAACAAGGAACGGTGATCTTAAGACTTGACTCAAAGCCAAACCGTTTGCATTGTCTCTTGTGAATGAAACGTCATGTTCATGCCTGCTTAGTATTTAGGATCCACTTGATTCAATAATGGTTTCACCCGGCCGGCGTGTATGTGGTGTAAGTAACAATTGGAAGGACCCCTTAATTTCCACAACTACACCCCAAAATACAATCAGCCACTTCTTTTGCATTCTTCTGGCCGAAAATTTAAGCTTTGAAATCGCCGATTGGTTATTGGCTTCAAGTTAGATGAATGCTGAATGCAGACAGCTTGGTCATGTTTTGGGGTTGCGATGTTGTCGAAGGCGCGATTGGAACCGTGGAAATCGCACTTTCCCAACACATCGCATAAATTTGTCGACTCCTCGTTTGTTTGGTGGTTATTCTTCTCATCTGTCACTCTCCTGGTCGGATGAACATCGTTTGGGAATAGCAACAAACTTATTGTTCATTTCTGGATGTATTACAAAGCTCCCTCACTTTTGTTTCTGAAATGGTTATTCGGCATTATGATTTGTAATATTCTTACAACAAATGATAACCAATGATATAGGGTATGCAATGCCATACATCAACGAAATACGTAAATGTACACGGAAATGTCTAACAGTTGTTTCTGGTAAATATGGTTGGTAGAAAATTGAGTAAACTTAAAATAACCGAAATATGCATTCACGTATTGTATGATATCAGCGTAAATTATATAAGCCTCGTTTGAATTTGTCGTGAATGCAATTGTGCAGAATAAAACAAAATATATGAACAGTATGACACATAGTTTTTCAATGATTATGTAACCTGCACTGCACTGTAATAAAATAATGACTATCACATTGTTTATGGATTGATGAATGAATCCGTATTGAGAAAATACTACACATTGTCAAATCATGATTATGTACAAAATATTTGCAAACGTCTTTTTAGGAAGTTCTACCCGTGCTAATATTTTTCATTGTCACTTCAAGGAAAAAGAACGTCTATGAGTGAGTACATAATGAGACATTTCATTCATGTCATGTTTAAGATTTCACGTTTGAATTATATGAACACGTTTGGCTAAAATATAAATAAATTTGCAAGAGTTACCGAATGTGAATAAATTGGAATGCATATATTTTTATTTGAGTGACTCTACGTATTAATGATTATGGAACAATGTTACAAAATACTTTACATGAGTAGTGTACAAAATTGAAGTTAGTTGAGAGGAAACGATGATTGGATCATGAAAAGTGGAAATGAGAACTGGGTGGAGGCATGTTGAGAACAAAAGGCAGTCCATACGAGGGTTGAACATGCCCAAAGTCGCTTGCCACAAGGGGAGGATTAAATGGATGGAAAGGGTTTCCGAAGCCAATCATCCCACCGTTGAACATGGGTCGTTGATGCGTTCTCGTATGCTTTTTTAAGTGGTCCTTCCTTCCAAACTTTTTGCCACAGTAGGTACAGGGGAAGGGTCGGAGCCCTATAACAAAATCAACATGCCATACTATTTAATACGGAAGTTTCATAGATCAAATTTCATCAAACTTGTGAGATATTTGGTATTTCAGAAATCGTGTTCAATACTTGAAATTTTCAATTTTAGAACGGAAATAATTCAAAGGAAATTAAAAGGTTGATGCATCGTTATTGCATAGATTACCTGAATGAATTCTGCGATGCCGTGTAAGCTCTTCATTTCTCGTGAAACTTTTACCACATCCCTCATGTTCGCAACTGAACGGCCTTTCACCTGCAAGAGAAGATGTATGTACATACATGAGACATATATCACAACTGAATTCTGAGATTGACAATACATTGAACCATACACTTTATAAGAGATTGGACAAATACTCACCAGTATGAATTCGAATATGACCCCGTAGTTGACCATTGTTTGAAAATGCGACCTGACAATGTGGGCAATGGAATCGCTTAGGTCGCTGTCTTTTAACTTTGTGGGCTGGTATATCAGGAGGGAGTAGCCCCATAGCGGTGAGCTCGCTGCGGGATAAATTGGCCAAGTTATTGATTGCGGATGGATGAAGAAATAGTGGGGACTGCGAGGAGTCCAATGTTCTTGGTGAATATTCCGCTAAACATTGTGGGGGCCATGGGTCGTTACTGCTACATTCACTCCCACACCGGTCTTCTCTGCGAAGTCCTCTAATAATTTCTTCTGAAGCACGTTGTTTGCCTCTGTTAGAACCATCCGCAATCGTATTAGACTCGCACTTTTGTGTCTTTCTACTCACATTTTCACTTTTATCACAGGCATCAATCACAACTCTTGGAGACGAACAGGGACCATTATTGGGGTGCGAATCTTCGGAGGAAATGTCATCGTTTCGCAGATCCCAAGGGCGAAACAACTTGCCCAATAGGGTCATATTGAATCTGGATCAAGCACCTAATTTTCTCCTACAATGATAATGATGATGATTATTGTTATGTTTGTAACTTGAGACACTGAAGAAGTAAATGTTTGTTGTGTTGGTGTGGTCGGGAACAAGGGTTAAGTGACTCTGAATGAAGGTAATCCGATAAGAGGATTAGAAAGCTAGAACTACACTGAGAGTTAGTTTGTGTTAACGAGAGCCTTGTATGTTTACTGGTGATGACAAAGGGCTTGAGGAGGCCCTTGAATAATCCCCGGCTCAGGTTTCACCCCAACCACGACGAGGGCAGTGTAAGGGCTCAGCTCACAATTATGTGACACTGTAACATCATCACTTTGACTTCCAAATCCTCAACTTTGTGACCCGTCCGTAGATGATCATCGCTTATAGGCTTCGTATAGGGCTCAAAGTAATCGCATCACATCAACGGTCTAAAGTTCACTAGCCACGTTCCCTTAATATATCACGTTACTCATATTATCTATATGCATGTTGCTAAGCTTAGCAATTATTCTAATATACAAAAGAAAGCAAAGGCTGTAAAAAACAATTGATTTGTAGTAGCCCTGCTTATAACCTTCTGAAATTTTGCGACAATACGCTAAAAGTAAAACAGGGAACAATATATGTTAAACTGTAGATACAGAACCAGTTAAATGACCCAATGATTTGCGTAAAATGTGTATTGGTCGGTGAAGAGACATTGAAGGAAATTATGTTAACAAGATCGGGATCGGGACGTATGGCACATCGCAGTTTGCCGTGCAACACCTATCACTTCTAATTATGATTACATTTTTTTGTAGAATTATATTTATTTCCAGTTGTGCAGCAAACAATCACATTACGGATTTCACGCTGTCGTTGGTAAGGTTCGGTTTGTAAGTAGTTGAAAATTGCAGCGATGAAATCTGTGCATATCCAAAGTTTCCTTTTTATTCAATAAAGTTGTACTCGTATTGAAGTTCTTGAGCCTTTAAAACCAATGATGTAATTCAAATGAACAGAAGTAATTGAAAATGACAAGACAAAAACACCAACTTGTGTATAATATGTATGCTGAATGAATACTAGATCACATTCAATAAAACTAACATTAGGTTACCACCGAATAATACTGCATTTTTACAATTAGACATCTTTCTGCATCTACATTAAAATTCTTTCTAAATAAGTGTGAATTCACTCAATTGTGGAATAAATACCCCTTCTACGTATTAAACATCACATTTTTAGCAGTCAAATGTTCATGGTTTAATGAGATGGAAATACAATAAAACAAATTCTATGAAACCAGCCAGGAATATTATTTGTTTCTTAACATTGATGATATGAATTATGGTTGGTTGGTGGCTTGAAAGATTCCCACATCGATTTGATTTTTAAAGAATGAATGAGTGGGTGTGACTCAGATGTTATAAATTGGTATGTGATGAATCTTGACGATAATGGGAGGTTCAAAATATTGAGAAATTTGAGAAACGTTGTTGAGGTGTCAGACGTCATTTTAGTTGAGCGATGAGGTTTCCAGAGACAGGATGCCTTTTTGCTTTGCCTTGTCTATACATGCCATGGGGGTTTAGGTGTTGGCAATGAATTAATCTGCAACTGTGTTCTTTTGACCAGGGAGTTGGAATAATGATACATTGAGGGTATGCTTATTCGTACGTATAAATAAAAAAGGAAGTGAGTGAATGGGATTTATTCATGGCGTGTACAATCCAGTCAACCAATCTTTTGTGTCATAGAAGTTTGGAGGAAGAAATTCCAATTGAAATCCTCAGAAGCCACCACTTGAGCTTTTCAAAGGATCCATCTAAACTCTCTTTAGTGGTTTATTAATGGTCGACACGTCCCTTCGTGAACCCTTGGAACCAACAAGGCCCCCTTTTCACAGTCTCTTCATTCTCTAAATATTTCTACAAAATAACTTTTCATTTTCTTTCATTTGTTTAATTGGCTTCAGTTTTCTCTACTTTGCAACAGTCTATTTTTATGCCATATTATTCTATACGTGTTAGTTAGTAACATAACCATAATGAATATAATTGAGATGAACGAATTGCAGAAATTATCACTTATAAAAAGTTTGAAGTGTCATAGTCCAGTAAGCACCAAATTAAGAGATGTTGCAAGATGCAAGCAAAGGCATTACTAGAATAGACTATAATTTACAGTGATGCGATATGATTTGAGATAATTATGTATAATTACTTATCGCTACCCTAAATCTGAGAATTGTACTTTGAGATATGGAGTGGGTTTTCATTGACACACAAAAATGATACGAACGAAAACGAATGAGAGGATATCCGATGCGAATTGACACTAAAAATATCGCCTAGTTTGAAACGTGGTAATGGTTGGTAGTTTGTGCTTGCGATGCGATGAAAATCAGAGTGGATGCTAACGATGAGACTGTGCATTGCAGTGATTCTATTGGAAATAATAAATTAAGGGCTC
>JAQIWQ010001186.1:0-11718 GCA_034695825.1 Folsomia inoculata
GAGCACAAAGAACACGTATTACACTACAATTTTGATGCGAACTATAGATGCATTGTTGTCAATTACAGTAAAATAATGATGGTATATATTTGACTTTGCCTTCAATGTCATTTTTTCAATACTTTTACATCTTTTAGTTTCCGTGTTTCAAAGTAAACATAAATTTTGTCGTATCTGTTGACAAATTTGCAGGACACAACAATGCCTCGGCATGACCTGTATCACTCAGATTTGAATGGGACAACCTTCATTGTGTAGACCAACCCAACACTAACAACGTTTAGTTTGTTAGTTTTCCCCCGTAGTTAGGTTTTGTGGGATATATCTGAGGCCAAAGTTAAAAAATGCCTGCCTTTTACCGTGTGGAAATGGGGATGGCGAGCAAACTTTTACTTTCGTTCCACTGCTCCTCCCACTCGACAATTCAAAAGAAAGTGAAAAATCTTTCCGCACTTCCATTTCCGCAATTAAAAGAGTCATTTTTTTAAATTTGGCCTCAAATATCTTCCATAAAACATTAACACGGGGAAAAACAAACAAGCCAAACATTGTTAGTAATGAGTTGGACTACAGAATGAAGGTAGTCCCATTGTCATGCCGACACATTGTAAGTGAAATATAAAATAATATGCTGTAAATTTTGGAAATGCAGCATTTTAAAGTATTTAATGGATTATTTAATGACTAGTTGGATCACCAATACTTTATTAATGACCTTATTAAGCAGTTAATTTATTAGATACGGGTGTTATTTAATGGGAAATAAATAAATACATTTTCAGTTTGTATGTGAAAAACTGTAATGACAAGTTGTTTATTCTATTAAACAAGTGGGTGGATATGGCTTTCTGGTAGGAATTCACTTTGGCAATTGAACATGATGCAGGTGGCCTCTGGGTAATTAATATCCAATAATTTTTGTCACCCCTTTGCAGGTTTGCGACCTTTTATTTCAATAGCATCACAAGTTGAACATCTCTGTTAATTAATATTAATTACACGTAATAAAATTAATCCTATTAAATATTCACTAATCATGTTTTGTTACTTGAGCACAATTGAACAACCGCATATGAGTGAGTTTCCAACTACAAAATCAGACTACTTAACGAATGAAGTATTTAGTCTTTTATTAACAATAGAAAATTGCCAATTTGTGGACGGAGTCTTCCACCTCCAAAATGTGCAAAGTAGAATAGTGAGTCCCGAAGATTAAAAACCAACTGGCTTTATAGTACCAATAACATGCTTATTCCGAATCTGCTTTCTTAATGATTTTTTAAGCAACCGTTTTGCAACTTTTTTTCTATTCATTTGTACGAGTCGTTTAATATTTTAATAAACGTCCAACACAAATACTATTTGTCCCAGTTATAGCGGTAGGCTTAAATTTCATAACACAAAGCCATCGATTTTGTTGGATTTTCATTATGATTGACTATCTGCTGCAGCGTAATGGATGGATCGACCAAACCTTAGGGGTCACCTAAATCCATGCAATCTACGATTTAAAGGAAAGTTGAAATGACAATATTAATGTTACCCAAATCGACAATCGAATATTGCACCTCCTCAAGTCTTTGGGTGTATCTTTGGAGTCGAGGGGAACGGTTTTTTAGCAAGAGAATTCACTTTTTCATCCATCATTATGCCTATGCATAGTTAGTGGCTCAAAATTGACCTTCAAAATCAACAAGATTGTGTTTTAATTCACAATTTCTGCGCCATTTCCTTTCATCTGTAATTTTACTAACTACGGTTTACTAACTTTTATTTCATTAACATCATTAGGTGAACAGCTCGTGTAATTAAATTAATTAAATTAAATATCACTAATTACATCCTGTAGTTGTAATTCATTATTCACAATTTCGTGGATTCTGAAAAAATAATTGACTAGCAATTAAATACAGCATTTATTTATTATTTATTTATTCATTCAAGATGTACCAATGCAAGATGGTAAGTTACACCACACGTCATCAATCCATTTACACTTAAATTCATACAATACATCCAAGTCATTTTAATCAACGAAAAAGCTTGCTTCATATCCGCATCACAATTCAATTCCCTATACTTAATATCATTTAAATCATTAAATTAAAGTATCAAAACCTTCATTTATGAGATCGTCGTCGACAATAATATCATATATTCGTTAATTTAGTAATTACGCGTACAAATTTCTTTTAAACAGTAGAAACCCTTTTTTGCTGCTAACTCTTCAGGTATATTTAGCCAAAGCTTACTCGCGTTGAATGTGTTTTTTCCCCAGGATCACTTACTGGCTTCTTACTTATCTGAACAACTTAAGATATGAATAAACGAACTGTAAGTTTCCAACTACACAACTCTTAAACCAGCAGTGAACTAATTTAATCTGTGATAGACGCTTCGAAAACCTTCAACTCGTTGACAAAATCATCCACTTCCAAAATGTGCGAAGTGTAATCATCATCCGATTGTGCTTCATAATGATAAGTCCCTAAGACTAAAAACCAACAGGCGTGACAGTACCAAAACATTTCGTCTTCAGAATTCGTTTCGCTTAGTACTCTTTTAAAAAACCGTTCTGCAACTTCATTTCTATCTATTTCTACGAGACATTTTAAAATTTTAATGAACGTCCAACACAAATACAATTTGTTCCAACCAAAACGATAATTATAAATCTCGTAACACAATGCTAGCAATTTTGTTGGAGCATGGGTATGTTCGCACAAAATTCTTAATATCTGCTGCAGTATAAGGGATGGATGCACAAACCCTTGGGGATCATCAAGATCCCAACATTCCATTAGATACATGAAAGTTGCAATAGCAATATTAATGTCGTCTAAATCGACAACTCTCAATTGCACTTCGTCAAACAATGCATTCTTTGGATTTTTATGCAACGCTGAGCAATGTTCAACATTGAGCGTTCTGAATAGTATTCCTAATGCTTTTTTCTTACTTTTTTTGTCAAGAATTGCTTTCACTACGTATTTAGTGGAAAGAAATGTGTCCGATTTTTTAAGAAACCCCTTATTGTGATTTGCTATGATATTATCACCAATAGTAACCATTTGCTTAACTGAAAGGTTTGACCAAACCCAATTTTGGCGCAATATTTCTTTAAGTATTGGGAGAAATAACCCATACCTTTGCAAACGTAAGAACACAGCAACAAGACAGCTGCGATCTTTGTCCTTCAATTTGTTTTCATTTTCTACCATTTCATTTACTACGCTGTAGAGGATTGTTGTAAATAAATTCTTTTCATTCTCTGTAGTTATTAATCGCTCCAGAATGTCAATTAATTTCGTGTGTTCTTTAACATACGAAAAGTCTGACCATAAACATTTATAAATTTCTCCAAGTGACCAAATCCCTTCATACCTATCAACTAAGCCATTCTCAACTGACTTCATTATTTCAGTATATAGTGACAACAAATCTTCTTTACAAACATCTATTTCTTCATCTTCGTGTTCAGGTTCATGCTCGTCATCATCATATACATCTTCATATTCATTGTCCCCTAATTTAAATACTTTGATGGTTTTGATTACTCTTATTAACAAGTCTTTATTACGGAGATATGAATCAACTCCGTTTGAAATATTGGTAATGGAAACAATGTGAGCCATCCAATTTCTATCCGAGTCACTTGAACCAGAATTGGCTAATAAATGACGGTATTTTTCCTGTCCCCAATCCAATGTAATAAAGACGATTGCAAATAAATCCAAATGACAAATTCCTTTGGACTCATGAAATAAATGCTCCACTAACTGTATAAAATGTTTGTACTCATTTGAATCTAACCTGTCTAGTATTTTTCTGAATGTCCAAAAGTTAACTATCCCATTGCAATTATTTGAAAAAAGTCCTTGGAGAGCAACTTGCGCAAAAGAACTTTCATCAATACCAAAATAGGTTTTGAAAACATAGAAAATTGCTGTTAATTCACTAGGATGTTCAGTTATGCTCAACATCTTGGATTGTATTTGATTATATCGATCAGTGTCTCCATTTTGTTTGAAAAATTGGGAAATCGTTGCCAACATCAAGAAGGTAAATCGTTCAGAATAAATTTCATTGAAATTGTACCAATTTATTAGAGATTCTTGAAGTTCCACGACAAGGTCTGTCATTTCTCTAGTCACGTCCCCATTACGTACGTTATCCACGATTGGTTTACAGCTATATTTCCCGTAGAGGCCCTCTGTGAACCCATCATCCATAAAATCAACCAGAAACCGAATGACAATCGATATTCTGTTGGTTGCACTACAAATGAAGTTCAAAACTGCGGTCTGTATAGATTTTGTTAGGGTATGATCTAATCTGCACTTTCGTCTAACATATTGATATATTTTATATATATCTTCTATCATACGTACACTTGAGTCAGCGTAAAGAGGTTTCAATGTGATTAAAGCATCTAAAGCAGTATGCTTTATGGCTTGAGGATTTAGTACAAAATGAAGTGGCAACCCATTATCTTCCAGTGTTTCGTAGAAGACTTTTTCATAAGTTTCTAAATGACTGCGACAAATCTGTTGACTATCGAAATTCCAGAACTTAGTAAACATCTCTGAGACAAAGGTTTTATAGCTTTGTCCAAGTTTGTTCACATTTTGCTTATCCAAATCCAATTCATCATTGAATACAAAGAACAGTCTCCGTATGATCTCTTTATCCATCTCAGAATCGCTAGTTAACAGCATAAACTCCCTAATCAATCTATGTGACGATATTTTAAAATCGTAATCTGGTCCGGATTGGTGATAGGAATCCATTGGGGGAGCCATAAATAATAACAGCCGCAAGAGGGGAACATGAGCCACAAAATCATCCTGTTCTTTGGTGGTTTTGACACCGTCTACCCGACACATGGAGTAAGTTCGAATTAACTCAACTGCCTCTTTAATCTCCTCTAAATCTAGTTTACGCTTGTCACTTGACATGTTGACATTTTGATATAACTCCACCAACCTGGACAATCGCAGTCCATTTACATCGAAATATGGTAATGTCCGAAGAATATCTACAGCCAACAGACCAATACTGCCGTTCATTAGCTTAAGATCATCCAAAATCAAACGCCAAGTAATTAAGGTGGTTGAATTGTAACTGGAATCATCATTCAATGCATAATCCAGCAGTTTTGTTTTCTCTTTATCAAATAATTCAAGGTATTCAAGTATACCAAAATTCCTTGAAAGTGGTTGGCACCGTTTTTGTTTTATAAATGAAATTGCCTGCTGTAGCACCAACGGAAAATGTGCCAAGGTATCACATAATTTAGTTGCATCGGATGTCGAGATCCATGACCCTAATCCATTGGTGACCATTTCGAGTGCCTCCTCAGGATTTAGCATATCTAATTCTATCTTTTCCCCTTCATATTTCAACGCGGACTTATCCCTAGTTGTTACAATTATTAAAGGTATATTCTCCAGCAGACTTTTACAACCCCGAATGAGTTGCTTAACCAAACTGTTTCTTTTATCGACGTTGTCAACTATTATCAAAATTGGCCTTTGCTTAAGTCTACCATTGCAAACATCCACGAACATGTCGACTACATCCGAATCCGATTCGAGCTTGAGACGACCAGCTAATCGTCTAATAGAATTCTTGAAACTTTCTTCAGTTTCTCCTTGAATCCATATGCAATTCCCTTTTATAACATTTCGAAATTTGATTCCAAATTTCCTCACTAGCTCGGACTTGCCGACAACACCCAGACCACTAACTACAACCAGCTTACTAATTTGTTGGTAACATGTGTCGAGCATTTCAATTTCACGTGCCCTTCCTACAAAATTATCTGTAGGTTCGCATAAGTCGAATGAGATTGCGGTGTCCACTTCAGAATTCGTTGATTGATTACTAAAAGAGGCTGTCATTTGGACGATTGTGCTTGACAAATCAAAGTGGCTTTTCAGGTCCTCTTTAGTTATCATAAATGGATATTAGCAGTAATATAAATTTATTTAGACTCAACAAGATGATATCACTTACCAGCGACTAACATGAATTCTTCTGAAATTAGAGATGCATACAGCCTCCTGACTTTTGCCTCCTTCCCAAGAGACAAGACCCAGTGACTCAACATCTCGATAAGAATCTGGTCTATCGTCATTGTGTTGTTCTTGAATGAATTATCCCACTGTACGAACTTTGATGAAGGTTGATGCAACGAATTGTAGAACTTTTTCCAGTTTTGTATGAAAATGACATCCTTCACGAGGATTTTCACCACATCTTTCAAATCCACAATCGATTCACCTACAATGAATTGCAAAACAGTGCTCTCAACCTTCTGTATTCCATTTGATACCACATTCTTTATGAATGTATGGACGCTGTTTAAAAATTACCCGAGAGTTTTGATTTCTTTGAAGGTCCTGGAATTTCCCCATTATTAGCAGCCATTTTGATATTTCAATTGACAAGTTTCAAATTTACACCGAATAATTGTATTAACGATGCAACAGTTTTATGTTTTAGAGAATCTGGTCAATGTAGAATAACTGCATGTATAACTTCATTCACACAACTGACTGCTAACGCTCAAACCAAAGGTTATTTATGAGTTAAAATCAGTTCAGTATCAAGCCGACACTACTACAATACATATTACATGTCATAAAATTGATAAGATTGTTGAGGCCAAGCTTGGAATCATGCAACAGTTTCAATTTTGCTGCGCAAGTGTTGAAGACTTTAGTGGTCGCGGTGCGGATTGTTCAAGTGTGTTGTCTTGGTATTGGCGCCTGGTCATTAACGGCAGGGGTCTCATGGACCCAAATGCGTGCGATTTGTTAATTTTTAGGAGTTATTCGGAATTCAACTCCGTATGCGTCCGTTAATACATGTCATGCACAAAACTTCCAAAAATTGGTATGCGAATTCAAATAATTGATAACAGTTTTGTCATGCACTCAACTTCCAAAAATGGGTATGCGAATTCAAATAATTGACAACAGTTCGGCCATGCACTCAGCTTCCAAAAATGGGTATGCGAATTCAAATAATTGATAACGGTTTTGTCATGCACTCAACTTCCAAAAATTGGTATGCCAATTCAATTAATTGATAACAGTTTTGTCATGCACTCAACTTCCAAGAATCGGTATGCGAATTCAATTAATTATAACAGTTTTGTCATGCACTTAACTTCCAAAAAGGTGGTATGCGAATTCAATTAATTGATAACAGTTTTGTCATGACCTCACCTTCCAAAAATTAGTATCCGATCCGAATTCAATTAATTGATCACAGTTTTGTCATGCACTCAACTTCCAAAAATTGGTATGCGAATTCAATTAATTGATCATAGTTTAAATCAACACATTCCAACCACGAGGACCACGCATTTCACACTCTTATCAGAAGCCGATGTCAGATTATAACAATTCGTGACAAATTCAATTGCCAAAGCTTATCATATTCTGCATCAAGCCGATGCCACATCATCAACACATATCCATTGTGCTGCAGATTTATGGTCCTAAAACTTGGCCACTCCAAAAAAAACAATCAAACTTAAAGATCAGACCAGAATTCAATTAACATTCTATCTTATTTGACACATTGGATGATTTTACATAATTACCGTGCTACCTTGCCGTTTATCAAATTACTTTGGCAATTCAACTAAATCAATTCAGATAATGAGTGGGACAACTCAGCGTGGTTACTCGTGCATTGAAGAATTCAAATCAATTTAGTTTTACAATTCATCCCTTTCATTTCTGTCATCTTTCAAAGTAAATAATGGAATCGAACAGGCGATAAAGTAAAGTATTAAAGTAATTTCACCATAAAAGCAAAGTCAGCAAATAACTTGAGACATTCCCTACCATTTGTGACTTTTTCTTATGGTTCAGGAGAATATTTTCTGCTGAATATAATCAATAGTATGTGAGGAATGTACAAATACATAAAAATGTAAACTAGTCAACAATATACATCTTAAGTACTTATCAAGGATCCAAGGTCCTTTGTGTGAATGCCCTGTCCGTTCGTTCTTTCGTCTGTCTGTTATTGCTTTAACTTTCGAAGCGGTTGACGTACGACCTACAAATATGTATTGCGAAAAATTTGACATAGCTTGGGTAGAATTTTGGCAATGTGCTGAACATTTCCGTGAGTGAATATGCACCAAATATGAAGTAATTTGACAGCTGTTAGGTCATATACGAGCAAGAGTCTCAACACTGTCGTCTTATCCCTATGTGCCTCTGACCATCTTACCCTGCATCCTTATCAACCGCTATCCTATACCAAGACCAGGGTATACATAAACCTACTACCACCACCGA
This sequence comes from Folsomia inoculata, assembly GCA_034695825.1. Taxonomy (NCBI): domain Eukaryota; kingdom Metazoa; phylum Arthropoda; class Collembola; order Entomobryomorpha; family Isotomidae; genus Folsomia; species Folsomia inoculata. The sequence continues at coordinate 8,325 of JAQIWQ010001186.1, forward strand.
TGCTGGAAGGTCTAACTTCCAAAAGATTTCAAAATTGTTGAGAGGTCTGCAGGTAATTAAGCACACCGTCATCTTTATTCAAGGGTAATTGAATGCACGGTAATATTTTCCCAGTCGGAGGTCAGAAATCAAAATTTGCATCATTAACGTTACAGATTGTTGGCGCACGTTAGACGAGAATTTTAATAACGTCTTGCAAAATCCAGAATCGATTCACCTCTATAAAATTAATAACAACACATTGTTTACTACTATCTGCATTCCATTGGTACTGTAGAATTAAAATAGCAAGACACCTCATTTGATAATCTCGGTATACGGCCATGTTAAAAATTTTAGGCGATATTGCCAAATTCTGCGTACACACCAATAAGGTATCTTGGCATTTTATTTGTAGATTACTACATAATAATATTCATAAATGAATAGGGTCTCGTTACAAATTATCCGATAGTTTTGCATTCTCCGAAAGTCCTGGAATTTCCCCATCGTTGACATCCATTTTGAGATCTCGGTCGACTACTTCAGAAATTCAGAAATTTACAAATGATGTTGATAACACTGAAATTCATCAATTATGTGGAATTACTGACGTACAAATTAATTCCCTCAACTGACGTACAAACGCCCGAACCAAAGGTTAAATGATGTAGTGATATGTATTAACCATACATTATCAAGTCGGTGGTTATATCTACAAATGAATTTATAAGGTTGAGAATCATAATGGTACCAGCCATCTGGTACAATTTCGGTACAATTTATTTGTCAGCCATCTGTAGTAGATGGCTGGAAAAATGAATTGTACCAAAAATACTGCAGGATCGTATGAATTTTTGCAACACAGTTTATTTAATCACAATAATGCGAAAGTCTACGAGCAGGGCAGATTTGTTGCTGGTACAATGGGCAATAATAGTTCTCTCACTCTGACAATTTCCTCAAGTCCATCCTGTTGACATGTTATCTGCGACCATTGCTACTTTAAATAGTTTAAAAGGAATAGTGCTCTTCATTTGGTAAAATGGAAAACGAATATTAAAGATAATTTCTTATAGTAAGCTATTTGTAAAAGTTATGAATTTGAGCAGGATTCAAGTATCAACTAATCCTTGGACTTTAAAACCTACCTTGAGCTACCCAGTAATCACATATCTTTTGCAATAGCTTACAGACCCCAATGACGAAATGAGTGGACACAATCTATATTATACACTTGCTGTATTAACGCGAACCACAGTAGTCACGTAAATCTGTTTATAAACAATTTATTTGGAAATAATAGAAATATCACTATATAATTAATTATATTAAAACTATTCAAAGTATTAACTTTTTACCAATCTTTACAAACATCTGGAATAAGTATAACGTATTACGTTCACACGGTTATGGTGTTATCTGCCCTCAATTTGATACGTAACTACCCCCTTCCACACTCGTGTATTTCTCTTATCTTAATCAAGCCACCACCATGCAAACATTTCAATTTCAATGCACATATATGTAATCAATCAAACCAGTCCCATGTCAAGCAATTGGTAAATAAGTTTCTTCATTGTTTCACAATTCATACAATAATTATAGTATCATTTTATTTTAACATTGTGACTAGATTTATTTTGGACGTGTGTTATTTTCATGATCATCGTTTGAGGCTGTCGATGCCTGCCTGATGTGACAAAGTAGGAGGAGAATTTCCTTACAATGCGAAATTAGGAACCTCATAAGAAACTTATTTCCATCACTTTTGCAATCCCAATGTTCAAGTGGATTTAACTTTTTCAGTAGTTTTTTGTAGTTAGTGTAGAAATAAATACATAAAGATTTATAGTAAGTCGGTGCAGGGGATAAAAAAACCTGGTAAACAAGGAACTTGGAAGATGGGGATGACTAGAAATATAGGGCTGAATTTTGTAGTTCATGAATCACTCTTCCCAGCAAACCCAGCTAGTTTGGTATGCCCTGATTCTGCTAAATGCTTGTTGCAAAATAAAATGTATTTGATGCAAAAGTAAAGTTTGATTTCTAAGAGTCCCTAGTAGTGGTACCCCCAAATGGCATGTAGTCCTGCTAGACTTCTTAGAGTAATCAAATTTTCACTATCTATATTGTATACATACCAAGTACTTGACTGACTATTTCGTAAATGTTACAACGCTTTATATAAAGAAAATTCACAAACAATTACATAAATATAACATCACCTAATTAATTGTAATTGGCCATAAACTGAAGAACTGTAGAATACGAATAAATGGATTAACAGTTATTTAACAGCCAATGAACTCGACAAATCTTTAATGGACGTTTCAAGAAGTTGTAACTGGTTGACACAATCTTCCATTTTCGGAATGTTTAAAATAGAGTCAACATCAGAATGTGCTTCATAATACGCCCCAAAGATAAGGAACCAACAAGCTTTATAGTACTTAGAATTTTCTGGATTAGAATCCTCCTCCTTAATTATTCTATTCAGAACCCGTTGTGCAAGGTCATTTCTATTCATTTCTGCGAGGCATTTTAATATTTGAATGAAAGTCCAACACAAATAGATTTTGTTCCAACCATCACTAACATAATAAATGTCATAACAAAGGGCTAATAATTTGGTTGGATTTTGTTCGTGATTAAGTATTCTTAATATTTTTTGATTTTGATTTGATTTGATTTGATTTTAGTTTATTCAAGTGTCGATGTACATCAGTAACTTACTGTTTTTCAGAACTTGACACATTAAGATATAAAAAATTTTACCTAGTATAATTGAAGTAATCTAAAAAACTAACCTAGTTATTCAAATATGTATGGATATCCAGGGACATTCCGAATCGTAGCCAAATCATCCTATGATTAAGATCTTAACCTACTTTAAAATCGAAACATTTGGCCATAAAACGCGTAAAGTCTCTTGATTTGAAATCTAACATATTAAGGAAAGTGTCGATTTCGACCAAACGTGGGTTAAGTGCCTTTGCTATTTTTAACAGTATAAGCGATGGAAGCACAAACCCTCGGGGGTCACTTGGATCCCAACATTCTACCAGGTAAAAGAAAGTTGCAATGGCCATATTAATGTCGCTCAAATCGACAACTTTCAAGTGCACTTTCTGAAACAATGAATTGTTAGGATTTCCATTCAACAATAATGGGTTATGTTCGATATTGAGAATTCTACATAATATTCCAAATGCCTTTTCCTTATCCTGTCTCTTAAGAATTGACTTTACTACATGTTTAACGGCTTAATATTAAAGTACCCATATTTATATGGAATCATACCGAAAAAATATGTTGAAACGTACATAAATTTAAAGTTTCCGAATCGGCGTAGTGATTAGTACCAATGATATATTGAAAAGTAGCGAAATGCAACCCGAATCTGACAAACACT
>JAQIWQ010001187.1:0-11714 GCA_034695825.1 Folsomia inoculata
GAACAGATTCCTTGGAACTTAAGAATAGAGCTCGTCATATCCGAGATCTGAAAAATAAGCAGCAAAGGAGTGATGTGTCATATGTTGATGACGTATTTGGGTGGTCCAATCGTTTCTCAAACTTGGAAAGGGAAAAGCAAATGGTAGAATGCAGGATCCAAGACCTGATGGAGGTTACTCGCAATACGGGTATCGTTTTACAAAATCTTCCTTAAGAATATATTGTAAAATACACTTATTACATTCTCTTTTTAATCATTCTCCATGAAATTATAATCTTGCATAAATTCCATCCATCCATCCACACAAACATTCACCACCATTCAAATAATTCTTCTATAATTATTACTGTCGATAGACTCCAACCTCACACCACCCACGATAACAACGATCGCGGTAACACCCGCCGGCACACCCCTCCGATAATCCACACCCACGATAACACCGGTCGCAAGATAACCGCGGTCGACATTGTTATTCTTATTACTACTCACTTTCAATTTCAACTTTTCAAAATATTTAGTTGAATTTTTCCTGCTACAAATCAAATGTTTCATAAGCAAATTTATTCCTTAAATCGTAGTGTGTAAGATGACTTAATCATAGTTTTGCAAATTTAGTCCTGCAGAGAAAATTTAATCAATGAAATTTTATTTGTGACAAACCTTTAAAGTCAAACTGCTCAGATGTCGAATTGATTTACATAGCACTGAGCTATGCAAAATGGTACATGTATTGTTTTTGCTTGATAAGTTTGCGATGAGGAAAAGAAATTAATTACTTGCCATAGAACAAATGAAATACTTGGAACATCTTACATAACAAGAAATTAACTCTAAATTCAGAATTCCGACCAGTAAAAATGTTCGAAAAAACTCGCCAACGGATAATATGTACTACCGCACCTGGAAATGAGCTAATCAAACGTTTCCATGTCAATCTGTAAGAATATAATCGAGACATAAATCAAATACATATGACAACGAAGTTTTACTTTTTAAATTGAAAATTTACCAAGAAATGCTCTGATGATTTTCATAACCGTGAGCCAAAAGTATTTATTGTCTTTACAAGATTTTTATGTACAACAAGTGAATATATTAAAAATTAAATCATTTCAGCAATCCCCGGTGATATTACATGTAGTTTTAACCATTCCAAGAAATGACCAAAACCCCATGCAATTCATAAAAATTCATCGAGACAACGAATGGCTAATTTATTTGAATTTATGAGCACGTGTTGTGTGCCAACTAGCAAAATTATTATTGGAACCTATTAACATACCGGCACCTTACTTTTCTATTGAAGCGTGTTTGCTTTGTATTTTTGTGACACCGCAGATTACAATCGACAAACCTGCAAGTAAAGAAGCAATTTACAAAACCGGTACTGCCTTTGTTATTTGCTGCAACTTTTTGTGTAATACCAACTTTTCCGGAATTCTAAGAAAAGAAAAGCATAATTTATGGTTGCATGGGTTTCCATGGCAGATAAAATTATTGAACGAAATTTGTTTGAATTTTTTAAAATTTGGTAGTACCTAACAAATGGTGTTAGTTATGTTAAGTCTTGTGCATAAATGGATATTTTAGGTGCTGCAATCAATCAGTGTGACACTTGTTTACTCGCTTCAATAGAATCGCTTAATCTTTCTGTCGTTTCTGCAAGGTTAATCTCTGCAATTTCACAAATATTAGAGTAATCGAATTAATTAATTTGACATATGGAAATATTTTACTTTTAAATGCTGGAATGTGAAATAGTTTTGAATTTGGAATCTATTCTACAAAATCACGGAAGACTGCATCATTTAAATTACTATTGGTTAAATATAAATCCAACGGTTCGGTTATAGCGTTGCTATGCAATTTACTTCCATGTAGATGCTGTTGGATATCCATATTTAGTGGTGACACCACTGTGGTGTCACACAAATCTGAAACAATTCGAGGGGAATTATTTCTATACAAAATGGTAACATTACAAAATTGAAAACAGCACTCACACATGAATTTTGAACCTTTAAAGTACCCTAAATCCGCGTCTATAACGTGCGCGTTATACAATGAATTTGGAGGTTTTTGGTGAATTACGTACGCCGAATAGATATGCCGAAACCGACATATATTCAGAGCATTAGTCAAATTGTGAATTAGTCAAAGGGATGGTTAAGAAATGAGAAGATGACCTATAGGAATCAGGTCTTTCATTGCCCTTAGCAAATTTCCAATTTATATAACTGCATTCATTCGAGATCATGAGATCATACTTCGATGAGATCGAGATCAAGAATCAATTCATTAGTATGAATAACTGTGTTCATTCCAAAAATTGAGATGGCTGTATTGTATTGATCACCAAGGAGAGATGGTTACAAAATGAGAAGATTACCGACACGAACCAGAACTGTCATTGCTCTTAGCAAGTTCCTAACTTATATAACCATGGCGAACTTCATTTTTATGGAAAGAAACGATCATTATGTCCGCTAGCTAACCTTACTTGCTCTGTTATTCCCCTTTTGCATATCCCTGTTCAATGGAAATTGCGAAATCAGACAAGTAAAGTTTAGGTGCCTGATAAGCCATACTACGCCGAAATGAAAAGAGTACTGATCAATGCTTTGCTTTCAATTCAGCCGTGAGATTAGAATGTCTTGAAATAGGACCTTCTTGTCTTGCAGTATAAAAGGTTATCTATGCTCATCCATCAATCACTCGGATGAATGTGGTCTGCAAACAAATTGCTTAAAGTTAGTAAACCTCACCTCCAGGATAGGAAAGACCATCACGAAGTTTGAATTTAGTTGGAATTTGAGCTTCTTACCGACAACTTCAACAATGAAGAATCTCATAATTACCCTCTTCTTTTTCGTCTCCTCGGGAGTCAATGGTCAAAGTCCACTTTTAGCCAGCCAATACTCTGATGGAGGTTGTTCTTTTCCTGCCCCTGCAAGCAACGCTACTGCCATTCCTTTCCCTGTAAGTACTACAAAAAATAATGAATTCAACTAAAATTGACTCCCCTTCATTCCTACCGCAGTATTTAACTCCACAAGTTCACCCGGCCTATTATGTGAGCAAGAGTTTTGCCATCAATTATGCAAAGGTATTCTTGGGCCGAGATCCAGCAAACTGGACTGAAGTGAATGGGCTATGCCATAACGTTGGATTTACGGATACCGTAGCAATACAAAGTGGATACAACGAGACGAAAATCTGGATTGATACGGGGCTCCCAGCGGTAAACACTACCTATCCACTTGGCATTTTTACCTATAGTAATACCTTGATTAAAACCCCCGGAGTTGTTACTGCACCACGAGGTAACCGCCTGATATTGTTTCATAAATTTGAATCGGTTTTTTAATTAATGTTTCCGTATTTCAGAAAACTTTACCGCTACTGTAGTCTGGACTGATGGGACTAATGCTTTGGTGGTATTCTGCGTCCTGAATCAAACTCAGGATTGGGGTTTGTACAGTTCAAACGGTTCTGCTCCCCAGTGGGCGAAAGATTTGTCTTTGAACTTGTTAACAACCCAGTATGGCTTCAATGCTAGCAATGCAATGGATTTCACAAATTGCACGACTCCAACATATCCCGAGTATGTTTTCAAAGCGTTACAAAATTTGGGACTTCCAACTACTCAGCTTGGCGTAACAGATCTAGTAAACGCCATACTAAATCCTGCCGGTGCAATATACATTCGTCTGCTGGCAATTCTGTATAAGGTTTTGGGCATTGTTGTCCTCCCAAACATTCCCCCAATTGGATAAATATATTGGTAGATTTCTACATGAAGGTTACAATTTTAATTGGTGAATAAATACTATTGCTGATATTATTAATGGTATGTGTTTATGTATTTGGTTTGAAATCACAATTAAATTTCTATATCTGATTCATTTCGCAAATAATTATTATTCATTAAAATGTTATGCATGAATGGTGTAAGAGTTTTAAAGGGATCATAATGCATTGTCAGCTCTTACATAACATAATACGCATGAGGACCTGGAACTTGAAGAATCTCGAGTAATTAAGTGTTTCAGTTTTCCCCTGTTTTGTACAGTTTAAATGTAGCGGTGCAAAAAATACGTTCCCCTCTTTGGGGAGCCAACGTTTTGTTGTTGTAGTGAGCGTAAATGTGCTTTGTCTTACTGAGCATGAAATTGGCAAAAGAGTTATGCTGTAATATTCCATAATTATGACCGACATAATTTTTTACATATGTCTCGAAGCAACCTTTTAGTCTCCTAGATTAACGTTGACAGGCATGATTAGATCATCAGGGTATGGATTTCTAATGCAGGTACCAGTTTGCAAATTTCCTCCCGAGTTTGATTTACGATTTCTGCTGTACGTCTACCAAATTTAGCGTTGACTCTTGTAATCGTTGTAAAACCACATTTGTTTTATTAAAGTATGACAGAATTGTAATTCTTTGAACAATTTCTCACCAACTTGTTGGCAAGATTTATGAGACATAATGTTTAGGCATTACTGCCCGAGAATTAATACAAGCCGTAACAACACATCACCTAATTCAATGTGTACAAGTGATTTAATGTCAAATGACTGTGAAATACCCAAGTAACAATATTCATCATTTCATGTACTGCATAGTATCTCGAGAAATACATTAATTGGTAATAACATTGATAGAAATTACTGCGGTTGAATTTAGTTCCTTCCGTCTTTGAGATCAATTTTACTCCTGGTCAGTCAAGAAAACGGGATATGAAAAATATGTACGATAAATTGCTATTGGAAGGTATTTGAAATATTTGAAAACGGCAGGCGAAATATGATTTTGGAGTTTCTATCTAGAAGATCTAGATCTATTCTAGAAGAACAAGTGGAGATGTAAAGTAATAAAACAACGTTATTGCATGTATTTTACAACATTGGAATTGTAATTGGTGAAATTGCAATCTCTTCAAATATTTCGTTCATCTCCAGCTTGAGGTTTCTGATAAACGTGGCGAACATTACTTTAGGGCAAATCGGATCCCAAGACGCAAAAACGTCCAATCCCAATTAAAGTCCGATTAAAGTCCAATTAAATTAATTTAAACCTACTCAATTTACCAATGCAATTTCTCGGTCCAGCTGCAAAAGGCACGAAAGCGTAGGGACTTATTTTTATGCAGTTTTCAGGGCGAAATCGTTCCGGATCAAATTTCATAGGGTCCAGAAAAACTGTTGGGTCTCTATGAAGCTCCAAAATATTCAACGCCACCTACGTCCCTTTTGGAATCATTGTTCCGTTCTCTGGTAATACCTTTGATTCAAAATTAATCCCAATTAACTTGCTAAAAATTAATTACTTCTAGCCCAATGGAATATCTGGGTGAGAAATGACAGGAATGGGTGGACAAATGCTGAGCCCTTTTTCATGCAGATGTCCAAATATTTCAGCTTTGACATGTCAGCAATTGTCACAGGACGGTTCTTATCTCCTTCGCAGACCATTCCCAACTCATCCGGAGGTAGCAATTATGTATCATGGTGAGTGTTTGGAGTAATTTAGTGAGTTGATCTTAAAACCCCTGCTACTTAACTGTATTGAATCTTATCTCGCATATTTTGCAATAAATCGAGTCTTCAATTTAATGCATTACAGATAATCAATCTGTACAGACTTTGGATGTGAAGCATGTGGGTGGTTCATGTCTTGGTTAAGATTGCGTCATGGAAGAACCCAAGATGAGAATGCTGTGGAGTAAAATAAATCCTTAGGTAAGTAGTGGACTGTACATGATAATCAGGTGTTTCAGGTGTTAATATTACCGTGGTGGGTTATAGCGGAAATCTGTTTGTGTCGGCATTTAGCGTCTAAGAATGTTTAACGCAGGACGAGTTGAATGGGATTGTCCAAAAGTATGTGAAACATTTGAAGAATTTGTTTAGTTAGCAATTACGTACGCCGTAATAATAGATATGCCGAAGCCGACATATATTGAGAGCATTAGTCAAATTGTGAATTAGTCAGAGAGATGGTTAAGAAATGGGAAGATGACTTAAACGAACCAAATCTTTTATTGCCCTTAGCAACTTTCCAATTTACATAACTGCATTCATTCGAGATCATGAGATCATACTTCGATGAGATCGAGATCAAGGATCAATTCATTAGTAGGAATAACTGTATTCATTCCAAAAATTGAGATAGCTGTATTGCATTGATCACCAGGAAGAGATGGTTACGAAATGAGAACATAACCGACACGAACCAGATATGTCATTGCTCTTAGCAAGTTCCTAACTTATGGCCAAGTTCATTTTTTATGGAAAGAAACGATCATTATGTCCGCTAGCTAACCTTACTTGCTCTGTTATTCCCCTTTTGCATATCCCTGTTCAAATGAAATTGCGAAATCAGACAAGTCAAGTTTAAGTGCCTGATAAGCCATACTACGCCGAAATGAAAACAGTACTCATCAATGCTTTGCTTTCAATTCAGCCGTGAGATTAGAATGTCTTGAAATAGGACCTTCTTGTCTTGCAGCATAAAAGGTTATCTATGCTCATCCATCAATCACTCGGATGAATTTGGTCTGCAAGCAAATTGCTTAAAGCAATGAATGAATTAGTAAAGAAGATATAAAAGATCATCTCGAAGTTTGCATTTAGTTGGGATTTGAGTTTCTTACCGACAACTTCAACAATGAAGAATCTCATAATTACCCTCTTCTTTTTCGTCTCCTCGGGGGTACATGGGCAAAGTCCACTTTTAGCCAGCCAATACTCCGACGGAGGTTGTTCTTTTCCTGCTCCTGCAAGCAACGCTACTGCCATTCTTTTCACCGTAAGTACTACAAAAAATAATGAATTCAACTAAAATGGACTCCCCTTCATTCTTACAGAAATATGCAACTCCACAAGTTCACCCGGCCTATTTTGTGAGCAAGAGTTTTGCCATCAATTTCGCAAAGGTATTCTTGGGCCGAGATCCAGCAAACTGGACTGAAGTGAATGGGCTATGCTATAACCTTGGATTTACGGAAACCGTAGCAATACAAAGTGGGTACAACGAGACGAAAATCTGGATTGATGAGGGGCTCCCAGCGGTAAACACTACCTATCCAGTTGGCCTTTTTACCTATAGCAACACCGTGACTAAAACCCCCGGAGTTGTTACTGCACCACGAGGTAACCGCCTGATATTGTTTCATAAATTTGAATCGGTTTTTTAATTAATGTTTCCGTATTTCAGAAAACTTTACCGCTACTGTAGTCTGGACTGATGGGACTAATGCTTTGGTGGTATTCTGCGTCCTAAATCAAACTCAAGATTGGGGTTTGTACAGTTCAAACGGTTCTGCTCCCCAGTGGGCGAAAGATTTGTCTTTGAACTTGTTGACAACCAAGTATGGCTTCAATGCTAGCAATGCAATGGATTTCACAAATTGCACGACTCCAACATATCCCGCGTATGTTTTCAAAGCCTTACAAAATGTGGGACTTCCAACTACCCAGGTTGGCGTAACAACAGCTCTAGTAAACTCCATACTAAATCCTGCCGGTGCAATATACATTGGTCTGCTGGCAAGTCTGTATAAGGTTTTGGGCATTGTTGTCTAACCATTCATTCCCCCAATTGGATAAATATATTGGTAGATTTCTACATGAAGGTTACAATTTTAATTGGTGAATAAATACAATTGCTGATATTATTAATGGTACGTGTTTATGTATTTGGTTTGATATCACAGTTAAATTCTATATCTGATTCATTTCGCAAATAATTATTATTCATTAAAATGTTATGCATGAATGGTGTAAGAGATTTAAAGGGATCATAATGCATCGTCAGCTCTTACATAATATGTATGAGGACCTGGAACTTGAAGAATCTCGAGTAATTAAGTGTTTCAGTTTTCCCTTGATTTGTACAGTTTAAATGTAGCGGTGCAAAAAATCCGTTCCTTCTTTGGGGAGCCAACGTTTTCTTGTTGTAGTGAGAGTAAAGCTTCTTTTGAGCATGAAATTGGCAACAGAGTTATGCGTAATATTCCGTAATTATGACCGACATAATTTTTTACATATATCTCAAAGTAACCTTCTAGTCTTATAGATTAGCGTTGATTGGCATGATTATTTCATCAGGGTATAGATTTCTAATGCAGGTACCAGTTTGCAAATTTCTTCCCGAGTTTGATTTACGATTTCTGCTGTGCGTTTATCAAATTTAGAGTTGATTCTTGTAATCGTTGTAACCACATTTGTTTTATTAAAATATGACAAAATTGTGATTCTTTGAACATTTTCTTACCAATTTGTTAGCAAGCTTTATGAGACATAATGTTTAGGCATTACTGCCCGAGAATTAATACAAGCCGTAAAAATATATCATCTAATTCAATGTGTACAAGTAATTTATTGTCAAATGACTGTGATATACGCAAGTAACAAGATTCATCATTTCATGTACTGCATAGTATCTCGAGAAATACATTAATTGGTAATAACATTGATCGAAATTACTGCGGTTGAATTTTGTTCCTTCCGTCTTTGTGATTAATTTTACTCCTGGTCAGTCAATAAAACGGGATATGAAAAATATGTACCATAAACTGCTATTGAAAGGTATTTGAAATATTTGAAAACGGCATGCGAAATATGATTTTGGAGTTTCTACCTAGAAGATAGATCTATTCTAGAAGAACAAGTGGAGATGTAAAGTAATAAAACAACATAATTACATGTATTTTACAACATTGGAATTTTAACTGGGTGAGATTGCAATCTCTTCAAATATTTCCTTCGTCTCCAGCTTGAGGTTTCTGATCAACGTGGCGAACATTACTTTAGGGCAAATCGGATCCCAAAACGCAAAAACGTCCAATTCCAATTAAAGTCCGATTAAAGTCCAATTAAATTAATTTAAACCTACTCAATTTACTAATGCAATTTCTCGGTCCAGCTGCAAAAGGCACGAAAGCGTTTGGTTGTGAAGCTTGTGGGTGGTTCATGTCTTGGTGAAGATTGCGTCATGGAAGAAGTCTGGAAGAAGACAGTCTGGATTGATTCGACGCTCCCACAGGTTAACACTACCTATCCATTTGGCGTTTTTACCTATAGTAACACCGTTATTAAAACCCCCGGAGTTGTTACTGCTCCACGAGGTAACCGCCTGATATTGTTTCATAAAGTTGAATCGGTTTTTTCATAAATGTTTCCGTATTTCAGAAAACTTTACCGCTACCATAGTCTGGACGGATGGGACTAATGTTTTGTCGGTATTCTGCGTCCTGAATCAAACTCAGGATTGGGCTTTGTACAGTTCAAACGGTTCTGCTCCACAGTGGGCGAAAGATTTGTCTTTGAACTTGTTGACAACCAAGTATGGCTTCAATGCTAGCAATGCAATTGATTTCACAAACTGCCCGACTCCTCCGACATATCCCGTGTATGTTTTCAATGCCTTACAAAATTTGGGACTTCCAACTACCCAGCTTGGCGTAAGAACAGCTCTAGTAAACGCCATACTAAATCCTGTCGGTGCAATATACATTGGTCTGCTGGCAAGTCTGTATAAGGTTTTGGGCATTGTTGTCTTCCCATTCATTCCCCCAATTGGATAAATATATTGGTCGATTTCTACATGAAGGTTACAATTTTAATTGGTGAATAAATACAATTGGTGTTATTATTAATGGTATGTGTTTATGTATTTATTGGTTTGATATCACAGTTAAATGATAAATTTCTATGTCTGATTCATTTCGCAAATAATTATTATTCATTAAAATGTTATGCATGAATGGTGTTTCATTTTTTCATTTCAACCTTTATTCAAGTGTAAACGGTTATCAGTTAGTGCTTAACTGGCCGTAAGAGTTTTAAAGGGATCAAAATGCATCGTCAGCTCTTACATAACATAATATGCATGAGGACCTGCAACTTGACGAATCTCGAGTAATTAAGTCTTTCAATTTTCCCCTGTTTTGTACAGTTTAAATGTAGCGGTGCAAAAAATACGTTCCTTCTTTGGGGAGCTAACGTTTTGTTGCTGTAGTGAGAGTAAAGCTTCTTTGTCTTACTGAGCATGAAATTGGCAAAAGATCTGTGGGTAGGTTGATATTGAAATACATTATGGGTAGAATGCAATTATGTATTTAATAGCTTTGGATAAGGATATCAACTCAAATTTACTATTAAATAATTTCAATTTCATTGTATATTTTTTAAGGTCTTGATATCACCGTGGTGGGTTATGGCGGAAACCTGTTTGTGTCGGGATTTAGCGTGGAAGAATGTTTATCGCAGGACGAGTTGAATGGGATTGTCCAAAATTATGTAAAATATTTGAAGGATTAGATTAGTTAGCAATTACGAAACTTGAATAAAGGTCGGGATGCTGATAAATTTTGCAAGTTGATGCTTATCTTGACTTGCCCTTTTGATTTACAGATCTGTACAACCAGAGAATCATTCAATAAATCTTTAACAACCAGGCATTCCTTGGCATCCTTTATCAAAATCCTTCAAACCCTTTGTTAAAATCGGTGAGAATCACCTAGTGCGCCTCCATTGTTGGATCACATAAGGTAGCGACGAACGAAAGCCGCAAGTGTATATGAGCTATTCATCCTCATATAGAGATTTATCTTCACAATACTTGTGCAATAAATATTGTAATCACAAAAGACCTAATTATGAATGCAACTATTTAGTTATTCGGCAACACATCCAGTGAATGACCTTTCATATGGGTGTCGAGTTCAACTGAGCTTGCACTGCGATGCAGTTTTTGGCTGAAAACATATGCACAGAATGACATTCTGCCCAGGTTACCCAGAAGGATTTCTGTGTGTGGAATTAACAACTAAAGGTGTTTTGTTGAGCCATGATAACTTGGTGTAAGGTACTATACAAAATCATAATTTTTTACAAAGAAAGTGGTGAAAAAGTGAATGAAGTGAAGCAAAGTTTAGAATAACTCGAATATCAACACACAGCGAAAGCAAATATCACACGGCTTCAAGGCCAATATCAAAATTTTGCAGGAAGATAGCATATAATACGTACGTATTTCACACACGATACTGGCTCACCAACATTACCATAGTTTCTTCCATCCCTGCTAAATCGATTAAATAATCAATTGCATGTTTCCTTGCTCGTTCTGGAATTACGAATATATGGATTTCATCACGTGCTAGATGTTGGGTTCAATATCACCGCAAAAATCCATCTACTGCATACTGCATTTGGACAACTTGTCCAGGACAAGGGCAAATGACTGATTTATTTCATATTAAAATTGAGCGTAATGGGCTTCTGATTGACAAGGATTTTTTACACACACTTGCAGACAAACGATTTATCAAACCGTATGAACAATAGGTTATGTTTCAGAGCTATGGGAGTGCATAGAAATTCGCTACATATTTAAGCAGAAAACCGTTGCCAAACCCGCACACACATTGTCAATTCAGAATAATAACAATGGACCCACCTTCCCTTGTTTTATACATCGCGTTAATGACAATACAAGCATCAAATGCTAAGCACATCTACCATGATTTCAACATTGGATACTTCTGTGGAGCACCAGACGGAGTTTACGTCTGCCATATTTTAGGTGTCAACGGTCAATATCCAGGCCCCACAATTGAGGGGGCAATAGGCGACACCTTACATGTCAATGTCCGCAATCTCATTACCCAATTTGATCGACCACAAACGTCCATACATTGG
>JAQIWQ010001188.1:0-11713 GCA_034695825.1 Folsomia inoculata
TGGGTTAATTTTAGTAGTTCATACATAAAGTTAACAAGTTTATTTAAAAAAAGCAGTAAGTTGACTAAGTTGAGGAAAAAGATCTAGTTGAAGTAAATTCGTCATATCACTCTGCATTCATGAATGAGATGACAGTCGACAGTGTCACCTGTCATTTCACTTGTCATGTTTTCTAATTGTTTGTTTTAATTGTAAGCGACGCAAGTTGACATAAAGGGAGAGGATAAGATAGAGAGAGAGGAGGATGTTTCTTCTTCTGAGTTGACTTCATTTTTCTTTTTTAATTTATGCAGTGGTGAGTCTATCCGGCAAAATTGCTCGTTACACGATTTTCGTCAATGTGGGTGGAGCAGAGATGGCCTTCAATGGGGGTGACAATGAAAGGATCGCTTTTGCTAAAGGACAGAAAAAATATGGATCAACTACTTCCTCCAGGAGTAACAGGAATGAGCAGATTGTTGTTTACAATGTCCAAAGGGGGGATACTCTTCAAGGGATTGCCATCAAGTTTGGAGTAAATGTGGGTATAAATTATAGAAATTTCCTATTATAGTGTGTGGAGTAGAGGGTGGATATGATGATAATACTTTTTTTATCTTTTCAGACGGAACAAATTCGAAGAGTGAATCAGTTGTGGACAAACGATAGTCTTTTTCTTCGTGATAAGTTGTTGATTCCTACGGGCAATGAGCAGTCAAACGAGGGAGATGGTAGAAATGCTGGAGAGGTGGATAGATATGGAAATAATAGTAATCTCTGTTCCCCAATGGGGGATGATGGGGGCTTCAAAATGCAACCGCATTGGACTCACCCTCTCTGTGATTCTCTGGATGAAGATTGTATCGTCAGTCCAGAATCTATAAAGTTAGGCTCAAGGAGTTCGAATCTGGATTTGAACAGTGCGGCAGACACGTGGTGCTCTAGCAAAGATAGTTTGTTTGCAAATTCAAATATGGATGCTGTTTCTAACGCTAGTGGTAGTGGTGCGATGAGCAATGGAACACATTCGTCATCTCATTCACCATTACCCCGCATTAAATCTATTCACTCGACATCGATGGATTCCCATTCGTCGCCTTCTTTTAATGTGCAGAATAGTCATTGTTCTACGAACCCTGGAACGCCAATGTCGCCTTGCTCAGCATCTTCGTCGAGAACATGTAGCATAGTAGACCACTCGGAGAAATCTGCTGAAGAATTTTTATCCCGAATAGATTCTGCAATTGCGACTAGTAAAAAACATGCCAAGAACAAAGCAGATGAAGAAAAATCGGCTCCGTGGGTTACATTCGATTCAGATAGCGAGTCTAGTGATCATCGTCATTCTTCTGGAACTTCAATAACAAGACAAGGAAGACACTTGCGATACTCATTAAGAAAGTTAGAGAAGGCTCAAGAAGAGCTATTTCAACTGTAATGATTCCTTGTCATAGTTCAAGTCAAGCTAATCTGTATCAAAAATTTCAAAACAAATGCAGTCACCATCGATCGAGCAGCTATCAAAAATGTTTTGTCAAACTGTTGATCAACCTTGGCAATGTGCTAGAACAATTTAGAAGTTTAATTACAATCCCCTGCATTACATTGAAACATTCCAAATTCATGTAGTATGGGTGGGTGGATGGATATAATATAATCATTATGCACAGTGTAGCGTCACTTGAAATTCTAAGTCAATGCAAATCTTAAATGAAGCTATTAATTACTAGTACACTCTTGTTCGTTGCGTAAAATTTCGCAACTGTCCATAAATACTTACCTACCTACCTGATACAGCATAATACTATTACATAGTAGTTTTAATTATACAATTCTTCAACTACAGAGCGTCTGACTGACGGTGACATCTCATTCCCTTCTCAACAGTTCAAGTCTGTCCACAAAAATGTTTTCATCAAGCTTGTATCAAACTGTTGTTATTTGGACAAACTTGTTCTTGAAGGTAGGGAATGAATGTGAGTGTCTTTGATTGCGAATATATTATATGAAACTTAATTATCTCAACAAGATTGTCGTCACCGAGATAGATCCACCTGTACCGAACGCACGTATATACGTACAACATGTATCATGAACCTGACTGATTCTACTACTATTTTCATGTTAAACAAACTAATCGCCTGTTAATTGCAACTTATTGTTATTATTTGTTAGCATTGTTACGTATGCTTTATTTCTCTCCAAACATTAATTACGAGGATAATTAATATGCACACGAAATATTCCGAAATGCCGTACCTACCTGTGTAAGTATGTACTACCTCTTCCACAATAACTAGTCTACTTAATTTATCCTCATATAATATCACCATCTAATTATCTTTATTCATTCATTAATCCATACAGTTTTCAAATATTTGTCTAGAATAAAAATTGCCAAAAAATTCATCCAGGACAAAATATAGCACAAGTAATAAAGCACCTACTTTTATTCGCATATAAAATATAAGACGCACCTGAGTGAGTGGGTCTACTACGAGTACCTTCAAGCATTTCAAACAAACTATGAAAATTTCCAATATTTCAAATTTTTTCATTCCTTCAAGCTCACTTTGATTTCATGAAAAGAGCATAATTTTTCCATTGTCTGGCAAAAATGAAAGGAATGAGAATTCCCTCTGTCTGTGGTTGCCCTATAAAACTCGACTACATTACATACCTCCAAGTGGCATTATTATAGCCGCCTCATTTCATTCACTATCTCGCTTCCAGTCCAGAGTCCCTTCTCTTTATCTTCACTCATAGTATTTACATATACTAATTAATTACGTTGTCTTCTAAACTGACTGGACCAGTGTGGAATTTATTTTTTATATAATTGTTTATACTCTTGATGAAATTCCATTGCTTTGTTAGTTCAACCTCACACATTGACCAATACGTGATTCTGGATGGATAATTAATTACAGTTTATAAATTATACCACTAACCTTGACATAAATCATTAAATGTACATTAATAACGTTTAAAACAATAAAACTGAACGTTGAGTTGAGGGGGAATTGTGAAAATTGGAAAGGAAGGGAGGAGAAAGGTAAATTAGGTGTTGATTCCTTGGTTTAAGAAATGAATAGATAATAATGAGGGTTTTAATTTTCAACAGAGACATTGTTCAAGAAATTTAAAAGGAAATAATGGGACGAAAAAAGGTTTCGGAACTTTTAGTAAAGGAACTTAAAGATCAATTGGAGAAACGAGGATTGGACACAAAGGGGAATAAGGCCTCATTGGTGGAACGATTAAACCAGGTGAGTATAATAAGAGGGTGTGGTTAGGACAGGAGTATTTATTTTTTTAGAGAATAATCTCTGGTGTCTGGATTAGATTGTATAAGAATTTTATAAGTTGGATGTGGGGGGTGGGCGAAAGTATTATAAACTTGTGAATTAGGGATACAAAGGTTACACCAGGTCAGGAGTGGGTTGGGCTACCCCCATGCTCGTTTGGTTGACAAGAAAGATGTATTATTGTCCTACCTCCGTAACACTAGTATGGTACTACAAGTGCGACTAGTTGAAAGATAACAATGGTTGTCATATTACGAAGGAAGGATATTTAAGTTTGCATTGTTCTTCTTCAAGGACTTGTTGTTGGGACATTGTGTGGTTGCGCAGTTGTATTGATTTGTCTTTGTATTATCAATATTACATTCAATTTTATTTTACATTTTCTGCTAACAATTTTTGTACATTTTGTTTTCAGGCATTGGAGACTGAAGGGGTAAATGCGGATGACTATTTGGTTGGTGAAATGGACAATCCCTCCAAGGACAATAAACCAACCACGGCTTCCCAGGGAGGTGACACTGCTGGTAAATAAGGAGAGCTAACAATTGATAGTCGTATCAGTAGAGAGTAGAGTTTGAAGGATAAAACTTTAGACCATTGTTTTATTAAATAATGATTAAATCATTATAATTTCCAGAAGCGGAAGGTGACGATGACGTTGCAGAGTCGGTGACCCCCTATTCATCGGTTTCAGTGATTCAGTTTGTCGATACCACAGCAAAAAGTGCCACTGTAAAAGAATTAAAACGAGACACTGAAGAAGACGGTAATGAAGAGGTTGGGGCTTGTGACGGTGATGGGGTGGACGTACAACGGGAAATGACTGAAATTTGCCCAAGTGATGTTGATAAGAAAAAGGATGACCCGGAAATGGACACCGTAATTAACACAGCTGTTACAACGGATGATGTATGTTTAATTGACGGAAATGTTATTTTTGCCAAGTTACTAATGCATATTCTTCTGCCGACAATTCAGGATCACGATGCGCTTAATCTAACAATTGGTGAGGAAGAGGACAGATTTATGATTGACGGAGAGGTTGGTAGAAGAACTAATTTAGTTTTTTAATCCTTTGGATGTGTAGTTTTATTGGATTATTTTGTTGATTTTCAGGACCAGGACATTACTGGAACGGAAACAAAATCTGGTAAATTCGGCAATACATTTCATTTTTATTTATCTATGGTATATTGGTATATATATATATATATTTAATTTTACAGCTGAAAATCCAGACAATTTAAGTGACACCAATGAATCGCAATTGTCGAAAATAAAACTGGCCGACGTTACATCGGCAGTATTTTCAACCGATTCAGAAACTAAGACGCCATCTTCAGAAATCAAGTTAGTAACCTTTGTTTGCTTGCTTTTATGATGTGTTTTTCAGGTTATCACGGCTTCCTAACATTAAGCTGCGCTGAGAAAATAAGGATTCCTACCTTTTACGTTACAACGGCAATATATCACAAATCGTTGATGCGGGAAATGTTACAAAGCAAGATTTCAAGAAGATATTCAAACCACAACCTTATTCATATGAACATCTTCACAATTCAAGTATAATATACAGCTGTAACACAGCTGTAACCACGCACTCGACTCTAGCTATCATCTCTGATGCTGTTTTTAAAAAGAACCAGCATTATTTCCAGTTTAAATCATCGATGTTGTAAATCAATCAGCTTTGGAGCGCTTCCAATACAACTACCAGCAACAAGATCATTTGGCGAGATTTCGGCTATGAAACATTTTTCTGGGGCTTTCTGTATTCGAATTCTTCCAATCTGATAAGCAATACAAAATATTTTACCGTGATCCAGTTCTCCATGACCGATCATTGGCTACCATCACATCACAAGCAATAATTTCATCGTATTTGATCAAAAAAGTTCGGTACAAGAAGGAAAGGAGGATCCAATTTTGACCCTCACATGGAAATAACGAGTTTTGTATAATCTCCATGATACAAGTTTTTTCTCATCGTGAGGGCCAGAGAAATGGCTATATTGGACATTTGAAGGCACACCAGTTACATTTTCAAGCACGAAAGAAACCAATTGGATGTCGTTTCTAATCAATAGCTTCTAATACTCGATGTCCTATAATCATCACAAGTTTTGATACCTTACCATATGGATCTTTTTATACAGTGACATACGTGTGGACTCTACACAAGGAAAACGTAATGAAAAATCAGACGAAGGTATTTCAATATTTTCATTACCGATGGTATAGGCGATTGGGATCGTTTAAAATATTAAAAAGTTGATGCCTAATCGTACACCGTGCTGACCACAGGAGGCAAACCGCATCGTAAGCCTAAAGATGACGACCGAAATACCCTTTTGGTTACTGGATTATCTTCACAGACTGCAGCAACGGAAATCAAAGCCGTGTTTAAAAAACACGGAAAGGTATCGTCGTGTGGTTATTGGGAATATTGTAGATTGTTACCCAATAATCTAGAGGTTGGTCGTTGTATGCATAGATTGGAGGCGTTAAGATTATGTCAAATGCTAAGGATCCCGAAGGTAGTCGGTTTGCATTGGTTGCAGTCATGTCTTCTGAGGATGCAAACATCTGCATAAAGAATCTCGATGGTTTCGAACTTCATGGACGCATCATTCATGTTGATAAAGTATTATATTTTTTACATTCTCCACAACCATATAATACGTCCCTTTCTCTGATTTTATCATTTCCTAATTGATGATTTCCTTCGCATCGATTTGACCCCCATTGAAACAAACGAAGGAATGGTATTTCTCGTAATTAAGGTATTGTTACTTATGTATGGTAGGCTCGGGCTGAAATGTTGCGCGCCGATTGGGTAAGAAAGGAAAGCAGTCGCGAACATTCCAAGAGTAAAAAGGACTCAAGTGGAAAAAGATCAACAACAAATGGCTCATCCGGACCTACTCTACATCTCACAAAGGACGTAATCATCGTGGAGCCTTCTGGCCCAGCCCCATCCGATAATACAGCAGAAACGACGGACAAAGATGAGCAAAAAAAGTCCACAAGCCCAACTCCAGATGAAATTGAAGTAATCGTTGTCAAAGCTAAGACGGATGATGTACCAGCAGCAGCAGAATCATCATCCGATGTCACCACAAAAGATGATGTAACACCGTTACCAGCAAAGGATAAATCTGTTAAAAAATCGCATAAAGATTCACATAAGAAAACAACAGAAAAGCCGTTGAGCACAGAAAAGAAGGAGATCCGGAAGGATGTGATTCCATTTCAGCGGAATTATCATTTTCAAAAGCGTCCAATACAGTTTCGGGATAATCGAATGCCTAGAAATCCGAGATTCAGATATCATGAGGATAATCGGGATGATGCTAGAGGCGATTATCATAACCGACGGTACCATGATGCAAGGGGTAGTCTTCACCCTTCTACATACCAACATCATCGAATGGTGAGAAGAAGTCGAAGTCCACCGGAACGGATTCCTTTCCGTAGGGGTAGTCCGGAAGGTCGACGGAGCCGACAACCTGAACTAACATTTGAAGAAATCTATGTAATTTTTATTAATCATACTTTATTCATACTAGTTTTACACTTGGTCGAGATGATTTTGAAGTTCGTTTAGTATTTATCCAGTACTTGAATCTTTAAGTGTATGGTGTAAAGTATTCCAGTTTAGAATACAATTGTAATTTTGTTTCTAATGTGCAGGACACTCGTCAACGTGAAAAAGATCGTGAAATGGAACGGGAACGTCGAGAGGTTGAGCGACGTAGGCTCGAGGAAGAGGAGAAACAACAACTGTTGGATGAAGAATTTCGTCGACTAGCAAAGTTAGAAGAAGGACTTAAATTATGATTAAGTGTGTTGTCGAAAGTAATGTTGTCGAAATTTTGCAGGGAGCGGGAAAGGATTGAAGCTGAAAAGGCGGAGTTAAAACGTCAGAAGGAAAAAATGATAATGGAAGAACGGGAGAAGCAGAGACTTGAACAGGCAGAAATTGAACGAGAGAAGGCGTTATTGGCACGAAAGGTAAAAACTAATAAGCGATTACATCTTGAAGATGATTATGGTCGTGACGAGCAGAAAAAACAGGTCTTGGATGTCAGAGGAAGACATAGTTATGTGGATTCCCCATTGTAAGTGAAAGAACATTCGTTTTTTATTTTAAGGAGACGCATAGTCTGAGTCTCCATTTGGTGCACATTGGTAGACATTTTTATGCTCTAACTAATAATTTCTTTAGACGATTGGACAAGGAGAAAATGCGGCCACACCCATATCGTAGAGAAGAAAATGCTCGCTTCTCTGAGCAAGCTGGACGAAATTTCAGTCCCCTACGAGGGGCACCACTGAGAAGTGCGCCTGTGAGGGACCGCCGGTCTCCAAGTTGGGAAAAGGACCGCAGGACAAGTAAAGCAGGCGACAGACATAACCACCGGGAACGAGTAGGTATATTATTTTATTCTTTACATACTACATAACATTCTGAACTGGTGGATTTTGTCAAGGAACCTGTCAAGATTCTTCGTGACGAAAGGCGAGACGACCTTAAAGTCTTTCCAATTACAACTGTTGCATCTGACTCTGGCGTAGGCAGATATGCGTATGACAGTCCTCATTATTCTTCTGGAATATTGCCGACCCAGGGTCGTATTGTCACTGCAACAACTAAACGTAAGGTCAATTACGAGTTGTATTATTGGACATTTGTTTCAAGATGGTTTGTATTATTTCGATACATAGCTTTGGACTCTTACTATTCTGGTGGATCCAGTCGAGATAATAGATGGCCAACAGCATCTTCATCTTACAGTGGAGGCGACACATCCATGACCTCGGTACGAGCGGATTCTTCTTGGATATCTAGCAGGGAACCATCATGGTCATCTTCAGAAAGGTTTGTCACAGCGATGCATTAATATGAATTGATGAAATGGTGTAATTTCATTTTCATTAATTGTTTTGTTTTTATAGAATCCAAGCCCGAACAATGACAGAAATGCCGGAACGATGGGGTGGTTCTAGTAGCTCTGGTATGGGTAGCACTGGACAACGTATGGGAATACCAGCCGCTCCACCCCCGCCAATTTTCTCAAGTGTAAGACTCTGAAAATTCAGTTTAGTTTTGCTTAAGTTAATTAAATTATTTTTTTGCAGCCTGCAGACGAATTGTCGTTGGGTTCTATCTCCGGAAATTCGTTTAACACTGGAATGTACACAAGCAGTTATGATTACAAGATTCCTTCAATGCCATCACATCGTCGTTGAAAATTTTGCTTTGGCACTTGAATTTTACCCTTTCTCATAGTTTGTCTTGTAGTTTTATTAGGCAAAATGTTTTTGTTAGCAAGGTTCAAATAAAATAATTACTGCTATATTTTATCAGTACGGTTTGATGAAATCGTGGTTGTTAATATTTCTTGCAAATTCTAAATACATTTCCACATTCAATTTTCTGCGATGCATTATTTCCGACCTGCCGTCTGTCTGCTAATATTTTGTGTTATGAAAGGTATTTTACCACAGTAGTCATCATAGTTATATTGCAAATATGTATCGCCACAGGTGTCACGATATTCTTAACCACAAACGTCGGATCATAATGTAACGACCCATAGATTTTTGTTTTATTTTTCTTACGGTGGCTGGAAATGGATACCAGACAGAATCTCACTTGTAACAATCGGTTTCATTCATTTGGACCATACATCAAACGGTCATCCTTTTAATTAATCATTATTAATGGCAATAACCCATTACTAGAAAGACGTACATAACATCTGCCAGTATTCTTAGGCATACATTGAATCTGCATGCTTAGTCATGAAACGACAACTGTTGGTTTCGGTTGAACCAGTTTTCGATCTTATGCATCATTCTGGCTGCCTATCAATTTTATGACATAGGTTAAATTAATGTTTTTCATTAGATTGCCATCCACCACTTGTTTCAGTTCAGTTAATTAATCTTAAAAACTGGACACCCTATAGAGTGTGATATTCAGACATGAAAATACATGACAAAATAAAAAGTTCACATCTTGCATCTTTTAAAAAATCAAAAGCTCATAATTTAGCCACAACAAATATTAATGTCTCAAGTCATAAATGTCTCATTCCAGAGTGTTAGTTATTTAGTGATACCACACCACGATATGATGTAATGTAATGGTAATCCCCTCAGTTTGCAAACGGCAGAAGCAAAAGCGTGCCTTTGAGTTAAGCTGCCGTGTGCTGTGAGGTTAACTCCTTGTTGGATGGAATACATGATTTTGCCAATGTTGAGTCTCACCAACTATATCGTCTCAGTCTCATTTTGCACTCTCCCCATGAGGCTTGCACAGCTCCTGCAATTTGCCATTTACTTGTTTTAGTGTTCTCTGCAAATTCATTCAACTACTTGTACACACACTACAACTATTCATTGAATACTAGTCAAGTGTGAGTGTGACCACAAATTAATCACTCAGCCAATAACTGCAAAACCAACTACCCTCTGCCCTGTTCACCTCAATTAAGATTTTGTTATCCAGTCCAACATAGGACAAATTAACCAGGTATTATTGACACTATCTAATCAGCTTCTTCCTTGCTCCTGCATTCCTGCTACCGAAACCGATATCAATCCATTCACAGATTTATTATTAAGCAACGTTCATTTTATTACTCAATGAGAGTTTGTTCATCGTGGTATGCAATTAGAAATGTCAATCATTCCACTGCCACTACCTGATCCACAGTCTCATTATGACGTTATCTAAACTGCCTTACAAAATGTTCAGTGTTGTATAGAAATTAAGTACTGAAACTGAAACGATTTGTAAAAGAAATACATAGTGTGCATTATGAAATTAATGAAATGTCAGTAGGAATGGCTGTAGGAAAGGAATCCTTCCGTTATCAAGCTCAAAAGAACTAGTATATCCTAATCCTACTCGACGATATTCGATTTTCAGGCACAAATGTTAATTTCAATATATTTAAAAATGTCATTGTTTGCGATCAGCTAAGTGAGAGAGCAATTGAGATTCTTAATTTAATTGATAGTATGGAACATTTATGTACAAATGATGTTTGAACCTTGAGGTACGTATAATGTGGGGTATCTCATTGTATCATTATCACTAACAGATTTAAGTCCAGCATCCCGAGTCATATAACGCTTTTGACAAAATTTTCCGGATCCAGTCTGACGTGGGGATTTGGTGTGGTGCGTCATAAATTTAAGTCCTATTTTTCTACCGTGCTTGCAATTCCTCCTGTGATCCGAATAAATTGTACCACGAGCACTACACGTGAGGTTTGTTATATTAGTTACTTCTTGAGCTGAAAGTATATTATACAAATAATTACATCCTACATTAGCGTGGGGTAGTTTTGTAAATCTTGTCAACAGAGAAGAATTGGCCAGGGTTACAAAAGGCACGATGTTGGCTTGTGTGTGCACTGTTCAATTGTGGTTGTCTTATTCTACCTCCCGACCCCACCTGGGACAAATAGTGATAGTGATGGGCTTACTGACATTGCATGCACTTGTCTGGTAGTGGTGACGGAAAGGGAAATTGACAAATTATTCACATTCATTACGTCAGAAGATGTTTTCATACAATGAATGAATCATTTTGAGTTGTCCAAAATATTTCAGACACGTAACAAACTAAAAGTATTTGTACCATCAGTTGTACGTAATATATGGTTATGCATTAGTCCAGCCACGCTGAACTTTACCACGTGCGTCTTAAATTTCGAATAGATACGGTTCCCAACAAAATAAACGGTTTGTAACCCCGTGAAAACAAGTATCGAAGAGCCTCGCGGCTTCGCCGCTCGGCCTTCGCTGACAGCGGTACAACGTTGGTCTACGTTGATCTACGTTGGTCTACGTTGATCAACGTTGGTCTACGTTGGTCTACGTTGTTCCACGTTGGTCTACGTTGATCAACGTTGGTCTACGTTGGTCTACGTTGATCAACGTTGGTCTACGTTGGTCTACGTTGGTCTACGTTGTTCCACGTTGGTTTACGTTGGTAACGTTGATCAACGTTGGTCAACGTTGGTCTACGTTGGCCAACGTTGGTAAACTTGATCAACGTTGGTCTACGTTCGTCAACGTTGGTCGAAGTTGGTAACGTTGATCAACGTAGACCAACGTTGGTCAACGTTGTTCCACGTTGGTATACATTGGTCAACTGTTACTGTGGCCAAAGCACCACTTTACGCGATCATTGTAGGTCACTGTAGTCAAACTACCGTTTACGACGAGATTGGAGGTCACTGTGGTCAAAGTACCGCTTTACGAGGTCACTGGCGCCATTGGGGGCACAGTACCGTATTTGGAGGTCACCGGCGCCATTGGGGGCACAGTACCGTATTTGGAGGTCACTGGCGCCATTGGGGGCACAGTACCGTATTTGGAGGTCATTGGCGCCATTGGGGTCACAG
>JAQIWQ010001189.1:0-11703 GCA_034695825.1 Folsomia inoculata
CTTTTTTATAGATAAACCAACCTTTTATTCTGTAATTCAACCGTTGGTTGTGGCACAATATGTACCTCTTCCTCTTCCTCTTCAGGAGAAAATGCATCTTGGTATCTTCGTCGAGTTGGTGTTTTAATATTTGAGAATAATTGATGATCATCAAGATGGGCAGCAGTTTTCTTATCAATTTCCATCTTTCACCTTCCTAAGACTGACTTGACAAGTGTAATGTAGTAAAGAACAAGGGCAAATTTTTTACCAAAACTTTGCAGCCCAAACCTTTGGAATAATTGAGAACGAAGAATAAGACGGCAAAATGTAGTACAAAAACACCCAACACCCAACAGTAGAAGAATTATCATTCAGATCAACCTCGGGAACAGTGAGATGCTTCTGCGGTGCTGGAGAAAGTAAATGCTAACCAATTTACATGAATTGGTTTTTCATATGTCTGGACATATGTATACTGCGAATTTCTATATAAGACTATATATACTTCCAAATCCATGAGTAAAAACAGACAATCTTGCATAAAGATGAGATGCATTTTTACTTGCAGTTTATGTACAATTCCATCTTATTAGAAATTCTCTTTCTTGTCTTAACAATCTTTAATATTTTTACTAAATGATATTTTACATCAATGGCCGCACTATGCTAAACATTCGGTGAGGTGTAACCCTGCTCATACAAATCTTCTATCAATACCTGATTCTGTTTGCTAAGACAATTCTTCATTCTCATTCTTTCTCGTTGTACTTTATGATTTCATTTCAGATATTTACCCAACATACAAAACGATAGAATAATTCATCCCACATTATTCATGAGAATCAAATTATTCCCTACATGTACATTTTCACTCCGTTTTCGAAACACTTTGATTGCATGCGATTGCGATATCTGTAACGCTTTAGTTACACACGCAAGCAGAATTGTAGTAAATTCTCTTACACCATTTATTCAGCTATTTGAATTCCCAGTGTATTACCCAATATCTTATCAGCTCAATTCTGTCTTATTAAGTACAAGATAATGATCTCACATCACTTATTGCCCTCGTGATTGATTACCACATTTCCTCACCAAATCATGCATTTGACTGATATTACGTGGACATTATTGACCTTCATAATCGTACCAGCATCATTAATGATAAACCAACTGTTTTTATCTATCTTCCAGCTAAAGTAAAAGTTAAATTCACGTTTATTTTATGCTCCATCTCAATTCACTCTTATTTAAGCATAAACCCACCCTTTCTTTGTACTCTTTTTAAAGTGTATTTATACGTATTTAATGAACATGCACCCATTCATGTGCACGTCTTCTTCTAATTGCATAAAAAGCCAAACTAGATCCATCCCAATTAAACCAATTCTCCTATTGTATTAAAGTAAGCTCAAACAAATAAACTGCCCCTATTATATCACATCCCGTTAACGTCTTCTAGAACTTGTCTTGTGGGGTTGGGTAGCTTGTTTTTTACTCAAAGCCACGCCAAAGACAATCAGGTTATGTTGTTGTTAGGTAGGATAGGACCACTTTCCTGCTAGTTTAGTGGATGTCCTAATAACTGACCAGTAAAAAAGAACTTTATACGATGATCCTCTCCTCCTGACCCCAATTGGTGTGGTAATCTCCTTAAATCAGGTTTTGCCCATTAGTCTCTCAAGTCTCTAGAAGATCGTCTATCTTGCATACATTTACCATACTACAAAGTTCAAGTATACTTTAGTAATCCCCTCCTTAACTTTATTGAGAGTAAGGTACAGCTATTATATTGGTCAGTTAGTGATTGCATGGTTGTTATCAAAGTCATATCTGCATCAGGCATAATATCTAGCCTATAGCTTTCACAAATGAACACGAGATGAGCCAGAGGTTGATCAAGTGTCATTATTACAGTCAGACCTGGCAGGCGAAGGAAGGTGGACATTATTATTCAGACTATTCACTGTTCGAATGCCACTCTAAGCTTTAGGGTCAGTAACTATCGAAGTCGACATACTTGTCATTTTGTGGAAAAAGTGTACAAAATCTAATAAAAGTCAAAATGCCAGTAAAAGTTGAGAAAAGTGAACCACTTTTAATAACGTTTAGATCCCACCACAACGCCTTTACAAAGGGTGATGGTTCCCGTGCAAAAATAATTTATCACCCAGAAGTTGACACACGTTGGTATAAACTATGTCAATTAGTCTTTGGCATGATTATCATCCACTATTTCCTATGGTTTATCCCAATGTTCCTAATGGTCTGGTTACCATACACATGGGGTTCTCCCA
Source organism: Folsomia inoculata (assembly GCA_034695825.1). NCBI lineage: Eukaryota > Metazoa > Arthropoda > Collembola > Entomobryomorpha > Isotomidae > Folsomia > Folsomia inoculata. The sequence goes on from JAQIWQ010001189.1 coordinate 2,280, forward strand.
TAGTTTCAATCATCCTCTTAGCCATCTACATTCCAACATATTTTAACAATGATGAACTAAAATATGGAAGACCGTGGGAGTGGTTTAGACAACACGGCCTTTGGAAATTTCTTCAGCATTATGGACAAATTGAAATTGTCAGAGAAGCTGAACTAGATGCAGAAAGGAAATACATTTTCGGTTACCATCCTCATGGGATTCTCATTTTATCAAGGATAAGTACTTATGGGGGCGTTTTTGAGCAACTATTTCCAGGGATTGAGCAAAGGTGTTTGGGTAAGATTTTTTATATAAGTGATCATTATAGTGAATGTCCATAATGACTTTATCTCTTATCGCACATTTTGTAACCCATATTTTTTGCATGCAGGAGCAACTCCAATGTTTAACCATCCTGGCTCACGTGAAATATGTTTATGGATGGGTGCTGTACGTGCAGATAAGACCAATGCGATTCGTATCCTATCCACCGATAAGCTGAATCTACTCCTCTATCCTGGAGGTTCGGATGAAATATTTCTCACAAATCCAGAGTCGAAAGAAACCACCATCATTGCACGGAAAGGATTCATTCGACTTGCTCTTCAACAGGGATGCGATATTGTACCGTCCTTTGTTTTTGGAGAGAAACACGCTTATCGTAAATTAGATATTCCAGAATCAATCAAATCCTTTTTCATGACTAAATTGAGGACACCGCTCATAATATTTTGGGGGAGGTTCTTTTCATGGCTTCCATTTAAGGGAAAGAATATTTTTCTATCGGTTGTTTATGGCAAGCCAATTCGTGTAGAGAAAGCTATACCAGACCCCACTGATGAAGAGGTGGACGAGTTGTATCAAAAGTTTTATGGAGAAATTAGAAACTTATTTGACAGGTATAAAGAGAGATATGGATATGACGATGATGAGGTATTGATTATCAGAGAAGATAAAACTAAACCTAGTAGAAAGGGGGCTAGTGGTAAAATTTCTAATGGCATCTCCAATGGGAATGATCATGTAATTGTGAATGGAAATGGTGTTTCTGCAAATGGTATAAATGGTGTTCAAAATGGCATTGATCACTAAGAAGTAGCCGGATGAGTTATGATCCAAAGAAATTTGTATCTGATATTACACAGTTACCCATTTCATTACGTATAATCTCAAATATTTGTAAAGTAATATCTATGTAGCATTCCTTTGTTGAATGCATGGATGGAAATTAATACAAAAATGACTAATGTGACGAGTTTCGGGGATCGTAGATTTATTTTGTGCCATTTATAATAAACTTGACTATAGATTGTTAATATTAAGTAGAAAATGTCAAATATAATGTAATAATGTGGCTTTAATAAATGTATAAGGGTGACACATATAGTAGTTTTGTATGGATGTAGGATTTATGTATTAAGGATAAATCTCGAAACGGCAAGGAAAATGCTCAACGGTATATTTAAACAATTATTACAAAATGTAATTTTCCAACAGCAAATAGTTACATGTATTTGTATTTGAACACGATGACTAAAAATGATGTGCCTAATCGCAAACCATTTATAATTCAAACAAAAAGTATTGTAAAAATTGAAAGTTTGGGACTGTTATATTTAAGTGAGCACGACAGGCTTTTGACGACTGAGCCAAGATAAGTTATTGAAAATATCACAGACTGGGTTTTTTTCACTTTAAGCAGAAATGACATACGAAGTGGTTAATGTGTTGACTAAATCGTCTTCTTGACCAGTGGATAGTTGACTTGCAATTAGTACAAAAGCAGTTTAAAATACTGGAATCCGTGTTCGGAGAGTAAAGGTAAGATCGTCGTCGAGTGTGAGAAGAATCTAAGATTACAATGCATTAATTTAATACTTCAACCCTTTTGATTCTTTTTTGTGTTTGTAATTGACTCTCCTTACCATAAACGACAAAAAAATCGAAATCGCAGACAGACCGTGCCAAATGTCATGGGTATCGTAGAACCTATAATCGAAATAACATTTCGGTCACATAACGGTAATTGGGCTTGGTGATAATAATCCAATACCTCAGCAGAATACACTCGTGATTAAATGTTCGAGACTCAGCTGGTGTTAATTGCCTGTAAAAAACCATTTAAGATTTTGGAGTATTTCAAATGAATTACAATGCTTTCTTACCATGAGGTTGACTTGTGCAGAAAGACGTACATTGACAATATCCAAAATATTACAGAAAGGGCAATGTACACTGCAGGTTGGAAGGTTATTTTCTCACGGTGCGTCAACTAGAAATCAAGAATACTCGTCAAACCTGCCGATAGTCGATCAACTAATTAATAACAAATTCATATTAATATTACCTTCATAATTATGTAAAAGTTTGAATACAAGAACAGGTTAACCATAAAGATGACTAATAGATGAGACGCAAAATCTTGAGACATTCTCCACAAACCAAACCAAGCTATCGCCCAGTTTGACAAGTTGGCGATGATGAGCAGAATCATTCGATCAATATAAAGTGGACGAAGACACATCAAAGGACTCGCTAAACAGTCGTACTTCCAAGTATTGTAAATCCTGTGAAATACCCCAAAATCTGAAATTGCAGGCAATTAATTAGATGCCAGTCCAACGATCAACAACCAACCAGCAACTGAATGTTTACCTAAACGCCAACGTCCTAAGTAATAAATTTGCACAGAAAGGAACAAGCCCAGAACCACGTGAAACACGGTAAACATCACCCAAAAGTAAATACCGCTAGCTAGAACTCCGACGACTCCCAGTAATACTACAACGGCTAGTCCAGCAAACGCCATATAACTAGAACATGACATTGTCATGTCAGAAGTGCTATGAATCCAACTATAAATTGTAAATTTAACTCACGCTGACGCGTTAATGTCGGGATGCCTAGTTTGATAGATCTTGCACATCAGCAGCATAGCATTGACGTACATGAAACAAGTATCAAATTGAAAATTTGAATGATTCGGACAAACATGATAAGCCCCACTTAACACTCCCTCCATAATCAAAGCGGCCCCCATGGCATAAAATAGTCCAAAATGTCGAGGGATTCCGCACGTCTGGAATTATGAGAAGTAAATTTTAATATGTTTTAATCAAAGCACATGTAGACATGTTTGTCGATTTTACTTACGTTATCAATGTTAGGATGACGGCATACCAAACTTGTCTGGATTCTTTCACGTCGTACCACCAGTAATAAAAATAGTATGCCCAGCATGATATACCCAATATTAGAATACACATGGTTGAAATCACTTAACAATAGTGCGGGATGCGAGCACAAAAAATTATAATAACAAAGATCTTGGTTCCCTGTTGTGTGTAGGACCTGGATTTACATTATCAGTTGCAAAAAAATAACATTCGGTAAACCAACCAGTTCTTACCTTCTGATATGTAAAGACTAATTGGACAACTGGGAGCCCGTAGAATATGGCAACTGTTAACAATGTCCATAAATACAGTTGAGATTTTTTAGCAAGGATTCTAGGGTTTTTTCGGGCCAATGCAGCTACACAAAGAGCAGTGGTAGTGCTAAAAAGTGTAAATCGTATGCGATCAATGCGAATATATATTCATATACAATCAAATAAGCCATATATATACCGATAAACATTCTTATCCCTTAAGGCATCTTCCAGCATATCAATATCTGTTTCATCAAGGGATGAGTCAGAATCTGCGAGCCAATGCTGACCATCGCAGTCTTCATCCCCGTTTGCTTGATAACGTCTAGCATTGTTGTTAAAATTGAGATTTGGAGCTGTCAAAATTTCATTAACCGCTAGAACGCTTCTCGGGTGGAGGTCGGGTTCACCTGTTCCATCTCCATCATCGCTAGGAAAAATTGGACAACTCTCACTATCCATAGGAGTTGATGCAGCAATCGCTACAGGGTAGCTTGGGTGTAACGGGGGATAATTATGTTGTGTCAGAGCCCGACTTGTGCCAGGTTCTTCCTCAATAGGAAATACAGGTGGATCCTTCCTATCAATTGGATCATTGTTATCTAACCCCATGTGATTTTGATTCTAATTTTGTTATTACTTGCAGAGGTAGGCGCACGAAACAATAAATGAGAACACGTAGAAAACCATGAAAATTCCCAGCGTTCCAAAAATCGCAGTGAGATACTCAAGATCTGAAATCTTTTCTGTCACAATAAAGGTTACGTCTTTCACTCTAGGAACGTCTCCTATAAACCATGTCCACATCCAAGACGTATACTGCCCTTCATTATTAGTGTCCACTTTTTCACATCGGCTGTTATCCCCGTGCATCACAAAAATAACATAAAATCCGTCTGGAAAGTCCTCTTTCTGTAAATTTTGAAAGCACATTTTTATGTAGGTAATAATATTGCAATAATACATACCCGCAAGGTCATTCCGGCTTGTCGAGTCATTGTCTGCCAGTACCCGTCAAACTGTACATTATTTTCTTGGTCCAATACTGGGCACTGAATGAACATAAAATAATTTATCAGCTCAAATAATCAATTAAAGCAAACTTAAATATTTCTCACTGAAGCATTTTGTACAGAAACCGTCATGCATCGATCATCGTTTGATGATACTTCAAGAAGAACAAAGCGATTCACTGGCGAACTTGGGAAGACGAAACGAAAAAATCTCGGTGATAAAGGAGATACGTCCGTTGTAGAACTTTCATTCAACCTAAACAAATTCAACATTCAAAAATACTCCTTTACGATATCGTCGAAACATTTAAACCCACCTCATAATAAACTTATGCTCCAGAGAGACCAAAATATCAAATCGGACATCTATTTTACTGGATGTTGAAACACTGATAAAAATTGTTCCTTCAGTTGCACCATCCTGTACTTCTCCACATAAAGTCCTACTCGCAACATTATATAATTTGCTGAAAATCAACAGATTGTCACAAACTGTAATCGTACAAAATACCACTTGCGTTGATTTAAAATTTAAAATATATTTTTTAATACTTGTCAAAATTTGACAGGACAGGCAAAGGCCATGAGAGAACGGCCTTCTGTTGTCTAACCACAAATAGCACCGGGGACTCGATATCATCATTAGTTGTACTTACATGGACTCGAATGTCCTCATCCTAAAAAGAAACCAAAGGCCCTTTTAATAAAAATGTCTATAATGTTTATGTCAAATGCACTTATTCATTCCACTTACAAAAACTTTCCCCGATGTTCTTACGGATGTTCTATTAAATTTGAACTGATACAAATATTCCACTGTAGAATTGACAAGTCTATGGTCCGTCCTGTTCACCTCCCAAGAAACAGGAATCACTGTTGTCTCAATACTTGTGTTACCGACACCACCCCCACCAACAGAAGAAGAGACCACAACAGTTCCAGTAAGGTTATATAAGGCGAGAAATATGAAGGCCAGATAAGCCCATCCAATCTTCATTTCCATGTTGCTTTTATTGCCCGCTGTCAACACAAGGTCAGAGTCAAGGGTCAGTATTGAACTCTGCAAGTACAAAACATGCTCAAATATAAATTGATGATAAAGCTCTTTCAATAAGTAAACACAAATTATACGTGGTGGTGGTGATATGATGTGTGATGTCTGTGATAACTCCAAATGCAGGAAAACCACTTTTCACTTTATACACGTTGTTTATGATTATCAAACAACCAGACGACGAGACATAATTAAATAAAATCACAGCTCTATCAAATAACTTGATGACTCAAGTTCAGCAGGTTGAATGTCCATCCAGATAAAAAGTTGACAAAATGACTCACTCATTCTTCGTTTCTCTTATTATTCCGTAGTGAAAGGTTCAAACAATACAATACAATGCCATATTATTATGGACATAATACTCAAAAAATTACATATCACAATATATCAATGTAAAGTAATTATGAAAGAAATATAGAATCACAATTAATTGAAAAATTATAGCACCGGTGGGAATTGAACGTCTTCAGAATAATAAAAATTAATCTAAAAGATTGCATAAACTTGTTGCTTTATATACAAAATAAACCTCGGACAACTTGAAATATTCTACGTTGCGGCTAGCTATTGACATGATATTATTTACCTAACTTGACTTTCTTTTATTTAAACAACGCCAAGGCACTATAAACTTAGTTAGTTATATATCCGGCTGCTACATATTACACACTACGCTAATAAAAATGATTTACAGTTCGCTGAATCCGACAAACGTCCAACGACAAGGACGAGTCACGTCATGGCCATGTACGGCACCCGGGATCGGGTATAAGTAGTTGGTGAGCGAAGATTGCCCGGAGACAGTGTGAAAGTGCACTGATTTCTCCGTATCACCGAAAAGGGTCTTCTTCAGTGAATTTGGTTTGGGCATTTTCGTAAATGTTCGTCCCTCTTAATTTCCTTCCTGCTTTCCATATATATCATGTACTTAGTTGGCTCTCTTGTACTTCATCTCTTTGCAAATCTCGTATGAATCCAGAATCCAAATATCGATCTAGATTTGGTCGTGGCCACTGGCATGAATGAGCTGTTTTGTTTTTATTGTATTGCATATGACATTCCATGGATCAATTAAGTAATGTCAGCTTCGTACACGAATGTATGTATGACATGACGGAGATTTAGTTTTAATAAACCTTTCGGAAATTGGCCTACTTCTTTTCTTTGTGTATGAATGTCAAACGGATTTCCATAATCCGCAAGACATGATAATGTCAAAGGCTCATTGACAAGCCTCGTATTCTTTGATGCTTTATCGATAAAAGATGCCCTTTTGGAAGACATTGGTATTTTATTAAAATCAGCTTTTATTCATAAAATAAATATTTTGTTGTGTGTGCATGTACAAATCTGTTAATAAAGAGCAGTTACTCTAAAAGTATGAAATGCGTTGAACAATAATTGAGCTCACAAAATATTAAACTTCGAAGGTTGTCGATAGTTTTGCAACAGGGAATTTATTTCTTCTTCAGCCACTTTGTCCGTGATGGTACAGACTGGAAGGATGGAGGCCAGATGTAGTTAACGACCTGCATTGCAACCCAATGTAACACTTTGCCATAAATAGTCGATTGTCTTTAGACGGTTTTCCGATTTCTTCGGCTGACTGAAAATGTTTTAACGCTTCCTCCAAAGTTGAGAATGGAGGGGTTGAAGACGCAAGTTGACGTTCTATCCAAGAAATCTGAGAAACCTATAGTATTATCAACCAATTAATCATCCATTTGCAGCGAACTCACACTAATCTATTCAACAAACTGAGGACAAAAATTACCTCATAACAAAAGCGACCAATCAAGTAATATGTAGCGTGGAATCAGCAGGATTAATACTAATAGCTTTTTCAATGTGTTCCTTAAATTTGTATCCATTTTGAATTTGTTTATTTGTACTGGCAAACTTTCCTTTAGAGTCCAAAGTTATAGCGTACCACTTGTGAACATTTGCACATTTGGAGTTAAGCTCCAGAGCTTTGGCTGCATATGAGAATGCTGCAAAACAAAGATGCACATTAAGGGTCATAGCGTTTCAGTTTCAATTCTAACTTGATTTGTCTATACAACATACCATCGAAATCCTTCATTAATTTACGGTCACCAATACTTTCTGTTGAAGTCGCTTTCAAATGAGTAGCTCTGGCAAGTCTCCGCCAGAATTCTGAAGAACGGGACAGCTGTGTTTAAATCCAAAATAAGCATCAATAAGTTTTAAATTCTTAAAGCAAATTATACTGCAAATACCTGATTTTCATAGTGTTTAAGATTATCAAAAGCTTTATCATGGTCCCTTGAGTCTCCTTCAAACAGCTCATCCACCTTCAGAACAAAATTTTCACGTGCCGTTAGATTGTCTGGCTTCTTAATTTTTCTTTCACGAACGTCTCGCATAGGGGGGGGTACTATGTACATGAAACAAGCTGTACAGTAATTTAGCCTTCAATGGCATGAGCATTTCAAAACATTAACATAAGAATTATCTACAAAACTCACTTTTCAGAACCCTTCACCAACCCTGACAAATCCTCATTCTCATCATTCTCTGAATTTGATGAAATTTCTGGGAATGACGCTGGGACATATTCCTCATCATCCGCAGCATCATATCCACCAGCAAACTTGGCGTTCCTCTTTTCCTTTAATGAACTCTTCAGCAGATTGCCAACACCTTCTTGTTGTGATGTTGATGTTAATACTGCTGACACTGTTGATGTTGATAGCTGTTGCGAAAAGAACTGTCCCATTAAGGCCCCCTCTACCATCCACACCCCCCAACCCTGTGCTCATGATTAGTAGCTCTTCCTTTCGTTCCCCACCGAAAGGAATCCAGATCACCTGTAAAACTCGCTAAAGTCGATGCCAACGGTTTCACGATTACCTGACACTTTTGGTATCATCGTCGCATTCTATAAGTGTAATAGTGTCAAGGAATATTGCCACGGTTTGTATCCTCGGCTATGAGCATGATCAACTCCAAACTGGATGCATCAGGTCGTCAAGGAACTCTTTCTTTCAACTTTGGAAAGGGACGTAACTGAACCGCTCCTGGCATTTGGAATGTCTCGTCATTGTCCTCATAATTGTCATGGCGAACTTTGTCCACTTCCCACAACGAAATCTTTCCAGGGGTAACTAAGGGGGTTTGTTTATAACCTTGATCAAAAGGATGTCTCTACGTTTCAATCAGAGATTTCCACTAGAAGGCTCATTAGAGCGAAACGTCATGATGAACATGAACAGGCCATCCATTTTCGCTGGTGGAATGGTAGATGAAGTTATAGATGAACAGGTTTATCCATAATTTAGTATTAATCACTCTTGTGCAAGCATTATTTAACATTATTGGCAATTGGTAGAGAATTCTGCTGCAAGTGGAGCAGGACTCGCTGCAGATGACGCCTGCGAAGATCACTTCTTCCGTCAAGTTTGCAGGAGAGATGGTGGAGGACGCTATTAAGAAAGAACAGGTTAATTGATTTGCAAACCTTATTAAAATATTTATCGGATAAATGGACAAGCGTAAACAATTTCTAGGAAGTAATTGGAATGCAACGTTCAGTTGAGGAAACTCCATCAATGCCACTGAAACCTAGACCGACAATTATGGCAAACCAAATGGTTGATGATGTGATCGAGAAGCAAAAGGTAATTTTCCTCGTTTTAGATAAGGTATCTGATTTGGATGACAAGGGTTTGGGTTTCTTGATTGAAGGAAATTCAAATGCAACAATTGGTAGAAGAAATGCCATCAATGCCACTGAAACCTAGGCCGACAATCCTTGCAGATCAGATGGTTGATGATGTGATCACTAAGCAGAAGGTAATTTTCCTGGTTTTAGTTAAGGTATATTTAATTTGAAAGAAAAGGGTTATGGCTTCTCAAAGGAAATTCAATTGCAACGGTTGGTAGAAGAAATGCCATCAATGCCACTGGAACCGAGGCCTACAA
>JAQIWQ010001190.1:0-11698 GCA_034695825.1 Folsomia inoculata
ATAATATAGTCAGTGCACTACTATACTATATGATGTGATGATTACACAGAAGGAAAGGGTCTTCTTGTTCCTCTTATATTGTGCAAGTTGTGTTGGTTAGTTACAAAAGTCTTAAAAAGAATAAAAAGAGCAACAAGATGAAGAAGAAGGTGATGAATTTGATGAAATGTAACAATGGCCAACGGTACCAAGAATGACTTTGCAGAGTCCCAGCAGAGGCATGCCCAAGATCAAATTGGATGAAGAAATGGCATCTTTCTACCAGCAGTCTTCATTTCGCAGCTACTCTCATGATGACATAGCTACTCATCCTTATGAAGAGGACATTGGTAGGTAGTGTGCAAGGCATTTAATTGTGGCCATAATGGGATTACTACATCCATCATGAAGCAAAGAAGATCGGTTGACCCAGTGCCAGATTAGACCAACAGGGATATGGATGGACGGAAATGGGGAAAGTACCCACTTCCGCACTGCCACCACTGACATGACACCACCACGTACATACACAACTGTTGTGGGAAACTGCAAGACCACAATGCATTATCATCTAGAGAGGGACACCATCACACACAGCCCCACCCACTACATGCACATGTACCACATGACAAATAAAGACCAATTTCATCATCATGGCATAAAATGTGATGGAGCACGAACCAACGAAATAGTAATCAAACTGTTGTGGGCTATTCTCATGCCATTTTTTAACTGCATCGTCGTGCACTAAACATTTATAACCATCTCAACCAACCCAATACCCTTTTTTAGTCACTTTTTTCATCTCAACCAAACTCAACCACAAAAACGTCATGCCTTAACAAAAACCATATAGGACGAACAGACCATAGGACGATAGGAAGAAGGAAGGAAGAAGGAGGAATGGCCCCATAAATAAATAAATTTGTAATAAATATACATACACATTTTAGCCATGCATTCATTCACATATATACTCACTCACTACACTAACTTGAACTGAACTAATAATAAATACAACAATCAACAACATAAACAATGCTGACAACAATGCTGACAACCATAGCATCATGAAATCAGGCATAGAATAGTATGCATGCACAATGCATATCAAGAACAACCGCAGCATTTTTACTCCCCCCCCCTCTCGGATGGTTGTCGAGATAATAAACAATGACCACACCCACCTCTTTCAGAGTCTCTTCCTTTTTCTCCTTGTTATTCTTGTCCTTTTGGATGGCTGTAGTAGTGGGTGTAGGTGGTGGTGGTGGATGGCTTATAGATGCTGATGCCATCATTATCAAAGGCCCAAGGACCAGGACAACTCCCATCATCACTATCACTACATGTGGCTGTGGTGGGGGTCCCATACTTATCAATCACTCACTGATGATGAAATACACACATTCACAACTGATTCACTTTAACCACTTCTCCTCCTTATGATGATGGGTGGATAAGTGCTGGATGGATAATGCTGCTGCTGATATCCTCCTCTCTCTCTCGTTAAGGATGCATCTTTCCTAATTGCCTCCCCAAAAATGAGTGAGGAGTGTCAGCCAAGAGTCTCTAGCAAAATGAGATGAACCTCTTAATTGCTAAAGAGTGAGTGTGATGATATTGTGATAGGTGTTGGTTGATGATGGCGTACCTGGTCTCAAGAAGAGTTCCGCTCCACCAGAGTACCAGTGTCACACTACCACTGATTTCTTCATCCATCATCACCATCCGACACCACCGACACCCCCTCCATCCCTCATCGGTATCCATCCCCACAGCAATACCTATTCGGGCAGGCATTACCTTGGCAGCATCTTCTTTTGCTGCAATAAGGTTTCGTTGCATCTTCATGCAGTCTCATCACCACCATCACCACCGTAATCAGCGTCTTATACCAATCTATTTAATTATCAGCTACTCATTCCATCCAACACTGCCAATATCTATCTAACACCGTCAATATCATCTTCATGCCACAAAAATGCACCACAAATGCAGATCCACCCCATTGATTTAACATTCATCCATCCAACAAAGGCATCGAATCATTCGAATCCAATGTCATCGATATCTAACCAAGCACAAGAACTAGAGCCAATAATAATAACATTAATCCAATAACCGTCACTCCCTAATACCACCACCACCACCACCAGTATTACCGAATGATACTCCTAACCTACCTACCCCCATTATTACCTACTGCACAATGCCATCATCATCATCAATGAATACCTATCATCCACTACTACTGTCATCCTCTCCTCCAAACAAAAAGAACCTCACCCTGACTGACTGACTCAAGAAGTCAAGTGGAGTGTGACCGTGTGACACGGGTGGAGCAATTGGAGCATGATTCGCATCTAACCCCCAACATTCAACACCTTCAATTCATTATTAGCATCCCTCCCTCACGACATCACCCATCAACACCACCCCACCCTATATTCATTAATACAACCATTTAAAATACTAAATATAAACTCTAGTTGAGCTATTGACCCAAACAAAACTATGTGCGAAATGACTACTCAACCATGCCATATATAATTCATTCCAAGAAAACTTGTTACTTTCAGTTAAAAAAGTGTAAAGCACCAATTTCAAGGCTTTTTCTTTATTCTTGATTCCAAAACGTACAAAATACAAAACCCCACCCACTCTCCTCCTTGAAAAAAGAGATGATTACGTAACGATAGGGTTGATTCCGATCCGATGCACCATAATTATTAATTACTCGGAAGATTCAAGACTAACATCTCTTTGGTTGTCTGAAAAAGTAGATGCTAAGGCTAAAATATCTCTGACATCGATGGGTGGATAATTCTGCAAAAGCTTCATGTTGGATGCAAAATCCCCTGAAAGCAACTCTCCACGTACATGACTGCAAAAAATAAGATCCACCAGGGGCATTAGTTGACCCCACGACGAAATCAAGTAATTTATTAAATAAACTCACATAATCATAGCTGAACAAAGATCCACCAAAAAATCAAAGCGTTTCCTATCCGCCAATAACGAGTCCCATATCCTTAAAACATCTGGGAGAGGAAATTCTTGACTAGAATCAATCAAAATGCTTTAATTATTAGTTAATAATTTCGACATAATTTTTATTGATTATACCTTAGTAGAAGAGTTATCCATCTGAATGCATAGTACTGTGGATGAATCTCTTGAAGAGAGAGAAGTCGAGATACTTGAGCATCCCTGTCCCCCACCCTCTTAACTAGCACTTGCATCATTTGCTTTATTCCAGATGTAGAATTATCCAAGGATCGTATAAAAAAATCACGTATCTCTCCCATTAGATTTGTGAAAATGTAAAACGTATCCGCCTCTGCCCACTGACTCCAACCATGGTCCACTCCACTACTACTACCACCACTGCCACCACCATTGTTATTGTCGGTTGCAAGGACATAGTATAGTGGACCCATTATTTCATTCATCCCTTGAACATAGCTTTGACCAGGATTTAGTTTTGCATATACAAAAAGTATCCTCTCTACCACCTCCCAGTGAGCTTCTTTACAAGGGCCACCAGAACCAGGGGGTGTACTACTACTACCAGGCGGTGGACCACTTCTCGTCTGAAAATATACGGCAACGACTAATTAATGACTGAAAATATTGGTGGGTGCTGGTTGGTTGGTTATTCATTTGTTACCTTTGTAATGAGTCCGATACCACGTTTGACAATGCTCCCAGCTTGAAGGGAGACATAGCCTACACGCTCATGAAGACGGGACATGGCCCCACTCGTCACCAAATCACAGGGATATCTAACATCACAACACACCATTCAAATCACATTATCTACACAATTGGTTGTATGTAAAATTTCTCACTTTGTGGCACTTTGGAAGAAGGAAATTTCTGGAAGTAGACGTTTGACATCCTTGTCAATCTGCAACAATACCTCATTGTCACGAAAAAACTGCTGCCAACGAGAGTCGGGATTTGGATTCAGTGGGTGATCTTCATCCCCACCACCGCCACGACCTCCACCACCACCATCCCCCCCATCTTCATCATCATCATCATCTGGAGGTTGACGTTGACGTTGACGCTGAACATTCTCTTGACATGTGGAGGATGATGCACCAGGCCCTACCAAATCTCTTACAAAATTGGAATAATTTGATCGTTTTTTCCTTAGATATTCATCCCATTCTCCTTTATCTGGTGGAAGATAGTTTAACAAGAGTCGCCAAACTATAGGTCGGGCACTCCCATCTCCAGGTAGACCTGAAATCATTTAACTATTATTAGTTTGTAAGACATGAATTCATTAATGGCTCCACTGACCATGAAAGACCAATTCTCTTAGTTGTTGCAAATTTATGACATTTTCCCCAAGGATTCCCTCCAATCTCTGCACCCTGCAAATAAATAATAATAAAACACTCAAATTCTTTTAACTTTGCTCAGCAAGTACACGCCCTTCTATGTGACCCTTGGCCTAGCCTTTGACCTGACCATGAATGACCCGTGAGTGAGATACCTTTCTCTGTAGCTCATTCTTCTTCTTCTGAGCCGTGTCAATAATGATTTTGTACAATATTGTCCAATCTTGCCTCTGCTGGGGTGGAGGTGGAGGAGCTATAGGTCTACTAGCCCGTGTAGATAGAGGTCAATGACCTAAGGTCATACTATACCTAGGTCGACCTTCACCTTCTATATTTATTTATATTATCCCCCGCCCTGTCTTGAACAATCCGACAAGGTCAGTAGTGTGTGGTCTGGACCCACCCACACTTGTCCACTCCACTGACTAGAGGACTTAAGAGGAGGAGACGACAATTGGGCACACTTGACACATTGACACTGAATAGAATGAAAAAGTGAGAATGAAATTAAGAAGAATAAAGGATACGCCCTCCCCCAACGCTTAAACCACTCTTAGGACAATTTAATCACACATTAAACTAGATGTGTGTGAACCCCAAGAAACACCTTCAAATAAATCAATCACTAGGATGAGGGCATATATTCTCCACTAAAAATGTAGTCCATGCAGGCAACCAAACCAACAGAAAACCGCCTCTACTCTTACCCATATCCACCTCCACCACCTTGGTACACATCTAGCATCCAATCCACACAATACAACAAAAGTCATAGTAGTACCCTATACGAATTTAGGTTGATATGCAGATTTACATGGGTTGTGTGGTTGCTATGCAGATTTGAAGGGTTACCAAGTGATATTGGTTGCTACTCAAATTTCAACGGTTTCCAAGGAGTATTGGTTGCTAGGCGCTTTCTATGGGGTTTTGGTTGCTATGACATTATTGTATTACTCCATGGCGGTCTTGGCTAGGGTGTTTATCCCCGATCATTAGTGTTTAAATACGAATACCCCTTTCTATACCTAGTAGAAAGTAATTTATTTAGCAAAAACTCTTAAAATTTCTGCCCCTTCCTTCCTATAAAAGACAGGAACAGTATTATTGACTTGACTAAATCAGTTGCACTCCTAACAAACAAACAAACTGTGGTGGACCATGTTTAATGATGCTAAAATGCATCCATGCTTTTTTTTACCCCGTGCAGTTCTGTTCTGGGTGCAAACCAGTGTGGCCTGTACTTATTCCACATGCCATCATCAGCTGAAGAAAAGAGCAACTCTCTCTTCTTCTTTTTATATCCTCTCCCTACAACCTACACCTTCACCACAAAAATATTAAAATATTTGAAAAACTACAATTTAAAACCATTTAAAGTTAGAGATTTTATCATTTAATTGACACCTCCTGGTTGGGGTGACCTTTTCTACTCCACCACCACCACTTTCTTTACTCTCAATTCATAACTACTTGATAAAATGGGTGGACTAATTTTTGGAGGTGATGGAGGTGAAATTGTAGACTGGATTACTGATTTGGAACAACAGCGACGCCCACCATCCACACTTGTCAATATTTGTGCTAATTATGTCGCCAAACACTTGGAGGAAACTGTTCTCGTCTATGATGTAAGATCATGTTTCACTCCTTTTTGTACTTTTTCCCTTCATTTTTACCCACCTCCACCCCCACCTAGTACCTAGGACCCACGTAACCCCCAATTTTTGAACCCCTGATTGATTGATTGTTGACCCTGATTGATTGATTGTTGTAGTTTGCCACATGTTTCACTACCGAAGGAAACTTGTTGCAGTTTCAATTACCGGAGGAGTTTCAGCAAATACCTCACCCAAAGATCAGCCTCCCTGTGGAAGTCTCACAACGAGTATGGGATTTTTGTGACTATGAAGAAAAGGATGAAAAATTTGGCCCATTAGTAGCAGCATTTGGATCAGGCTCAAAGGGTGGCCGACCAAACCCCCTCCCTTTGGCTTGTCTCGATTTTTCAACGCCTAATCGACTAACATCCCCTCTACTTTTGGAATATTTGACAGCACAGGGGTCAACCCTGTTATCACTAAATTTATCAGGATGCTCACATATTTGTCCAGATGCTCTCTTGGCTATTAATAAACATTGCCCACGTCTTGTCAATCTCGTCGTGGGAAGGGCCCATCAAATATTAACACCTCAGTATGAACACGATTTGGGACATGGCAACATCATCACGGGTAACAATGCATAATAATAAATAATTATTATAATAATGCCTAATAATAATTAATCATTATATTCAGGACCGAAAGCGCTAGAAACATTGGTGATTCATGGGTTCCCTAGGGATGTCGTGGATGATCCTGAATATTTCCTTCAACTAACGAGTCCCCTTGAAAATACCCTCACCAATTTGGATCTATCAGGATGTGAGGTGGATGATTTCAAATTCCTTGGAGAACTTCGAAAACTTCGCAGACTCCTCCTATACAATGTAAATCTATTAGAGGATAGCCCTGTTGGATTCTTTACAGTCCTTCCAAGACTATCCAAAGCAATTCGGTATATAGTAAATGACACTTGATTGTTTATTCCATTAACCCCCTCAACTAACTCACCTGTGACCTCTATTCTTACTCTTGTAGCCATTTGGACCTGAGTCAACCCCCTAGCAGACACAATTCTTGGGGGAAATATCAACATCCAAATGAATTGCTGGATCGCGTCGTTCGATCTGTCCCACAACTTCTAGTACTTGAGGTAAGCAGACACTGCAACTTACTGGATAGTCACCACCTATTAATTTGCTGTATTCTTCTATGACTTTTAGATCTCTGGGACTAATTTGGCTGGAGACGGGGTTGCACAACTGCTTTCTAGGCCACCCGGAATGAACTGGCCTGCTATCCCTGTTCCTGAACAATGCTGTGATATCCCAGGACTCAACTCCAGGTGGGTTAATTGTTGGGTAATTAATTAACGGCGATTATTATTACCACTTATTTTTCTTTTGTAGGTCTTTGCGTCCGTTGGAGTATCTTGGCCTTTATGGCTCAGCCCATGACGCTTCCCATCGACATTGCATCCCTGCCAAAGTGGTAGGTGGAGATAAGGATGAACTTCAAATAATCAATGCTGCACGAACATTTATTGATCGGGGTGAAGTAATGGAGAGGATCCTTAATGACCTTTTTCATCTCTTTCGCACTGAAGAAGGAAAACATGTCCAACCCAGTTTAAGGCTCATCCTTTGTGCAATGGAGGTATCTATATAAACAACACTATCCTCCTCTTCTTCCTATTCTTGATGTACTTCACCTTCTTGTATCCTTCTTTAGCGACATCCTACCGAGAAGCATATTCAGATAAGCGGAAGTGCAAGTCTGTTTTACATTGTCAAAAACAATCAAAATGTTGCCCCTGTTCAAGCTCTTAAACGGAGGATTTTGGATGCCATTGGTGGGTTGCTTTGATGATTACTGATTTACTATCCAAACTATCCATCATTTCAGAAACTTTCTTGACTTGAAGAATTTTTAATTTATTTGACAATTTCAGTGTCGGCAATGGAGCTTCACGTGACAGACTCTACAATGATGCGTAACGGATGTCTTACCATTTGCCACTTTAAGATACCTCATGATGTGGTGAGAGAGATTTAAACTCTTATACTATCCCCTCATTATAATAATAATAATTCATTTATTGCATCTTTGGCCAATAGCCTTTGCATCATCATTGTACATAATATTATAAACTCATTATAAACTCCATAATGATGCTTTTCTTAATGTCTTTTGGTTTGTAGATGTTTGTGTATGAGAAATTGGTGTGTATTTTATTGGAGACACTTGGAGCTCTGACTCCTCCTCCAACTAATGAAGACTTTAACGAACGGATTGCCATTTATCTTCTAAACTCTCTGGCATGTCAGGTAGAAGGGGAACACAAACGATTGGTGGGAGATTTGGGTGCTATTCAGGTGAGTAAAGTAACCATTTTAATCTAAACTCGTACAACTAGATTAAGATAGGATCATGGCTAGATTCATTAAGCAACTTGAACTAAACTGTTTTCGTTTTCTTTTCTCTGGGCATGCTGCTGTTTGTTGCTGTTGGGACCATCCATCCAAATTGATTGTGGGATGCAGAAAATGCTGACATTGATTCAAGGAAGACTTGCACGTGGCGAGTGCGATGACGTGATGGAAATTGCATGGTCAACAATGTGGAACGTGACTGATGAAACTCCAGAAAATTGTGCAAAATTTTTGGCACATAATGGAATGTCACTATTTCTTCAGTGTCTCCATGCATTTCCAAATCAACCCGAACTTCTCCGAAACATGATGGGTAAATAGTTGACTAGTCAACTAAGTAATAGTATTATTAGTCATGACAATTCTTCTCCTTCTGTTTTCAGGACTATTGGGCAATGTCGCTGAAGTAAAAGAACTACGTGGTCGCCTCATGACTGAAGCATTCATTCAAGTTTTTTATCAGTTATTAAACTCGAAGCAGGATAATATTGAAGTCTCTTACAACGCTGCTGGCGTCCTTGCTCACATTCTTAGTGACGGAGAAGAAGCCTGGGTTGGGGTTGGGGTCCCTTCTTGCCAACAAGTTTGTGATCGAATGAGCCAAAATATTCGCGAATGGGCAATTCATTCACCAAGGAATATCAATTATCGATCATTTAAACCCATCCTTCGGCTACTTCTAGTCCATCACACTCTTCAGTGTCGACTTTGGGCTGCTTGGGCACTCGCAAATCTCACAACAGTCTACCGTCAGTTGCAAAATATACATCAACATATTTTCTTCAGTTTTTACTCATTATTCTCTTGTTTTGTAGCCGAGAAATATGTCAAGCTGTTGGATGATGAGAAAGGTCTTGCCTACCTTGAAACTCAATTCACGGATACGGATTCTCCTGAACTTGTACACTATTCTCGCATGGCATATGATAATGTACGCCGATTACGATTACCACAACAACCACCACCCATTGTCCTCCAACTTGTGGGATAGTTAGTTTTTGCTAAATCAACCATTGTACTCTCCAACTAACCAATTCAATGTTTGTAAAAGTAAGATTTAACCGTAAGTGAAGCCTATCGTAAATCTGTGCTAGTGTGCATGTGCATGCACATGGCATGTAAAGCCAGTTATCAAATAAATACATGTTTGTTGATTCCAAGTACCTTTCTAGCGGCATCGACCGCATTCCTGTTGTCATTAAACCAACAAAGTATGGTCTGTATTAATTTAAGTCTTCTAATAGTAGGAAAAAAGCTTAGGCCTGAGGACTGAGATTTAAATCTGAAATGCAGATATAATTACGAAAAATTACGAAATTTCGATGCTGTATTCATGATATGGTAACGCATTTATTTAGGCTTTCATAGTTGATGATCCAATCCAACAAAGCAATGGTACGTTTGTACAATATTTCTTATGGGCCAACAATAAGTCTTCTAAACTGTATCTGAATATATTGATGGTGATTAGTATATTTACATTTAAGTATTGAGATTTTTAGAAGCAAATTCGATTACGGAGTAGAACTAAAGAAAGATGATGAATATACTGAAGATTGTCCATATGATAAGTCTACCCGTGATAATTTGGTTTCAACAAAGTGTTGGGACAAGGTTTTAAACCACTTTGACTTCCACAAATCCACGGCCGTCTATAGCAAGGACAGATTGGTCCAAATGAAACATGTCCACCTTTGGCAGCAGCTTCTTCCTTGACTTCCTCCTCAGTCGTTCCAAACTGTGAAAATCAGACACTGAATTTTAATTTTGTACACCTTACAAGATAATTATATTGAAACAAACCTGGAAATGTAATAGTTGAACCGACCCAATTCTCTTCACCATATCACAGTCTAAAATGTAGAGAAACTCTGGATCCGAGCTAGACAAGTAAAGGCTGACATTAAAATGTCGGATTTCAGTATAAGCAGCTTGGGATAAAATCAACGTCTGAAGAGCTGTAAAAAACGGTAAGGATTAGATAAGCGCACAGAAATAGGACAGGTAACATTAGTAACCTGTAAAGTTTGAAGTGAGCTGAATAGCATTAACCAACTGCGGAGATGAGTGAAATGCATGATTTGCATAAAGATGTTGAAGACGACTCAAAGGAGAAATGATGTCGATTAGTTCATCAAAGCTGTATTCTGGTTCATGTGAAACACTGTTTTCTCTTCCAAATTTCAACAAATTAAGTGTGAGAAGGTTTGGGAACATGTTCACGGCGTATCGCAAGAGACGAAGGTCGTAGAAACAAGTATTAAAGGTAAAGGATCGCAGACTTTTCGATAGTGGAACGAACGGGTCAGGATTTACAGGCCATCCATCTGGTCCCTCTGCACTTGCGGAAATGAACAACACCTCTAGGTTTGGAAAGTGTTGTAGAAAATAAAACATTCTCCCAGAAGTTATGTTGACATGATGAACATAATGTATTTTTAGAGACTTGAGTGCTGGAAAGGCTTCCGATCTTATCCCCACAACAGGCTCAGAAAGAAAGTCATGGAGGATTAATTCGGTTAATCTGTAAAAGAGCAAATATATAATTGAAAAAGTAGGCCTATTTTAGGGTAATTTAAATAATTACTTTGGAAAGCACTTCTGGACCGTGTGAGACAGGTTTCCAACATTGACAGCAGATTCAAGAGTTATTTCCTTGAGAGACTGAAAATTTCTGACGCCCACATTTAACGCTAATGACTCCAACATTTTTCCCTCCATTTCCCTCCAAAAATTACGGTAATCAATCTCGAGTGTTTCTAAAGTAGTCCCCGCCTTGACCAGTCTTGTGATAAATCTTTGCACAACTTCCATTCCCTCGGCAGTAACGAATGCCATGTGCAGACGCTTTATTCGGAGGCACTTGAGTTTTAGTAAGGGCGATGGGAATTCCAAACCTTCCAACTGGTTGATAACCAATGAGGACAATGGACCATATTCGAAATTAGCTACCTTTGCCACCATCTCCTCCAGATTGGGACAGCATACTGTTAACAGTTCATGTATCATGTTGATACAATTGGAAATACTCAAGGTGCGTGAAGGATCGGCAATCAAGTGAATTTTTCTCAAATAGTGACCCCATTGTTGGAGAAAGCCCAAATGTCCCAATGAAGAGGGTTCCCAAAAGTCCAACTCGAGTCGTTTGAATATCCATCCGGGGAGCAAGTTTTGATTTGAATTTTCACCATCGTCAAATGTTTCCTCCAAATTTGTTAAAACTTGGCCCAATTCCAGCTGCCACTCTTCATTTTCTGATTTTACAGCAACCCAATGTCGGTCCCGTTTTATTAAAGCTCTTCTTCCTTCACTATTGCAGGTTGTGGACACGAGA
>JAQIWQ010001191.1:0-11694 GCA_034695825.1 Folsomia inoculata
ATCGTTAGCTTGACCTTTCGGAGTCGCTCCATTACCCCAAAAAGTAAAACTACAACTATTCCATTAAGTATACAAACCAGAAACGATACTGTTCGAAGAACTCCAAAAAGATAAAGGTTGGTTAAGAAATATCGGACTATGGCAATTGGAAGTAAATGAGCTGCAAATATTTTGGCAGGTAGAAATTCCTGTAAGACGTAATAATGGCTGTCCAATTTCAAAATAACTATGAAAGCGCTTCCAAACACTGCGTAGTATGGACCAAGTTTATAACCGAGGGTACAGATCTTGATCCAATATTGGAATGCCCTCCCAGCCTTCATCATGGGTTTCCTCTTTCCTGAAACCGCAAAAGAAATACAATCGACTAGTCCAAATACTACTTACAAACTGCCAAAACATCTAACCACGTTACCCGAATTGACCAGCTGATACACATACATCACATTGTCCCAAAGGTTGCACCCATCGGCTCCATGAAGAAAAATGAGAAACTGCGCGGCAAAGGAAAAGGCTAGTAAACCCCCAAGAAACAAACTAACAACGCAAATGAAAATCGGGACACTGGAATCCGTCAAAAATATCTCTCTTATTGCAATGTAGATGCAGCAAAGGAAGGTGTAGAGAGTCACACCCATTGTCAAATACCAAAAAAGCATTCTACGATGGCTAATACGGTAGATGAATCGTCTTTGCTTAGTATTCCAGGTAACAGGCATCGGCTGAATCTTGTCGTAGACGGAGGCATAGACCCCAATCGACGCCAGTACCTGGCGGGTAACCATTGTTAGAGACTTTGTCAAATGCTCTGCCTGATGTTTAGATAGCTCCGATGACGAAAAAGGAATAAATAAACTGCATATGCCGAACTATACCAAATTTAAAACCTATCGACGCAGTATTATTTTGTAGTATTGCATTCCTTTGAGAGAGGCTTGGTGTATTTAGATCAAATGCCCGTCACAAATAATTTAATTATTAATCGATTCTTGCTGTTGGATATTTACATACACTGCAGGGGATGCAGTAAATGCTAAGCGTTCAAAAAGAATTCCACACGAACACACCTCTAGGTTAGATGAGTAAGAAATGTTATACGGTTGGCCTTTAGAACTGAAAAATAATATAATTATTTTGGTCTGCTTACAACAATAGGAGAGTCAGAATATGTGCGGTACAGAAGGAACGACAATACGCCCCTCGATAATATATTAAACATGACGACGGTTGGAAGTTGGCCAATTTTGTGTCCATTACGCTGCTTACATTCGTATTTGCTAAAAAATAGTGGTCTTTGCAGAATAAGCAAACCTTTGAAAGCCATACCTTTGACTTTCTTGAGACCGGGGTCATTTCAGGAGTCTTTTTGTGTTTGACAATTGTCATTTTACTAATCGAACGTAGAATTGGATTTTGCACATGAACCTAGTGTCTACTAGAAGTATGGCAAACAAAACATCTCAAATTGACCCTAGTTCATATGTAACCCATTACATAAACGCAAGTTAAAGTCCTTGTCAGATATCAGGAGTGGAGTTTATAATGGTGGACACTGTACACAAAGCGACACCAATTTCTATCCCAGGTCGAGGTCGTCCGAATCCTGTCGATAATAGAAGCATCGACGTCAATCGCCTCCAGTACGGGGCTGGTAACCATTTTTCTAGACCTTGTAAAGATTTGCTTACTTAGCTTATACTTTACTACAAAGTCTTATTATTTGGGTGGTTCTGAGTTCCAGTGAAGAATATACAATTGGAGTCAGAGAACAAAGCAAGTATCGATTTGTCGAGTATTTCTTTACCCTCCGAGGGGCGGTAAGGCCCCGCCCAAACTATCCTTTTCAGGTTGCTTGCTTTCATTAAAGTCAATCAATATGATAGCTACCATCGCAAGAGTCCACATTTAATTCCTATTCAGTATGGCTCCTCAAGTAATCTGACTTTATAATCAATTGCCCAGACGACCAAAGTACACAAATTAGCAATTCAAATCTTTGTATTTCGCAGTCTCATTTTCTATTAAAACCTTCAAGGCTGTAATATTTTGAATTCTCGAAAATATTAAAGAAGTCACTCATGCTTCAAATAAATGTACTAATGAAAGGCAATTAATATCGTACCCAGCACTTAATGACTATAGTGCGTGGATAGATTAATTTGTACATAATTAATTTTGTCCTTTATAGAATTAATTAAGGTTGTTGTATTATACCGATTCCTTTAAACATAATATACTGTACGTTATGAGAAAGTGCGACTGATTATTTAATATGCCGCATCATATTGTTTACTTGTGTGATATACGTATGTACGTGCCTACTTCTCGTATATTGTTTTTTGTGCGCAAAATATCAGTAGTACTAAATTTCATGAGCCAGAATTAAAGGTGGCATTTAATTTAACAAGGTTTAATTTGATATTAAACAGAGCCTGTTAATCTTCTAAAAGGTTGAACAAGTCAAATGAAAACTAATATCATGTTCATTTGATATGGACATACGCATATGTATGTGGTAATACATACCTAGTTGGAACAGCAATTAGCTTAAAACATAATTAGAGCATCAAATGGAAACATGTTCAATGAGCATTTGATAAATGTCGAGGATCTGACATGCCTGTATGTATATCTTGATTGCTTGACAATATTTTTAATGGGGGAGCACCACAAAAAAATCCAAGTAATACTACCCGAATATGGCCTTGAAGTCTAGATTGTGAGTAATGTACTCAATAGGTATTGACATCAAAGCTGTGATGGTATAATATACCATTATTTCGTTGAAGGTACATTTGGTCGATTTCGTGAGGGAAAAAAATCTATAATCAAACAGCCCAGCAGACCAGGAAATCACCCTCAAGCTTCGCACCTTTCTAGCAAGGTATGGCCTTGTGCTAGTTTTGAAAACCGCAATAGGTGGCGCCTCTAGCGGTTTCCTCTTCAATTCTTGCAGCCAAAGCTTACAATCGTTGCCAAAATTGGCAAACGGGATAATAAGAGCATAAACCATGGCCACGCTCCCAACCGCGACTACAGGTCCAGTTAAATACATTGGCATCGGTATCACGTGGCGTAAGGCAATGGTCCAATACCATCCACCAATACACGCAAACTGTAGAGCGGTCATTCCCAGGGCGAGTATGGGATCGCTTATTGGCTGCATAGCGGTAACAATCAGATGCACATTTGAGTGTATTTGTAAGGCTATACCTATAGTTAGCTTGACCTTTCGAAGTCGTCCCATTACGCCAAAAAATAAGAGTGCAATTAATACATTCGTTATACAAACTACAAAGAATAGTGCTCGAAGAACTCCAAAAACGCAAAGGGCAGTTGAGAAATATCGGACAATGGCGATAAGAAGGAAATGGTCCGCAAAGATTTTGGATGATAAGAATTCTTGTAAAACGTAATAATAACTGTCCAATTTCAAAAGGACCATGAAACCACTTCCAAATACCACGTAGAATGGACCCAGCTGATAGGCGAGAGTACAAATCTTGATCCAATATTCGAATCCGCTTCCAGTCTTGCTGGATTTCTTCCTTTCTGTAAGCAAAGCAAATGTGAATAACTGTAGTAAACGTGCCTACAATTGGTCATAACATCTTTGCAAGTAAATTACCCGAATTGGCCAGCTGATATACATACATCACATTGTCCCAAAGGTTGCACCCATCGGGTCCCCGAAGAAAAATGAGAGCCCACACAATAGAGCAAACACCAAGTGAAGCCCCAAGAAATAAATGTAAAATTGCAATGAACCTCGGGACACTGGAATCTTTTACATAGATAGGCTTGCTCGCGACATAGGAGCAACAACAGAAGGAGTACAGGCCCACACTCATTGTCAAGTACCAAAAGAGCATTCTACGATGGTGTACACTGTACTCGAATCGCCGATGTTTTTTATTCCAGGTCACGACCATTGGCTGAATCTTGTCATAGATGGAGGAATATGCGTCAATCGACTCCAGTACGAGGGAGGTAGCCATTTTTCTAGACTTGCAAAAAGAATTGATGGTTTATGAAGTAATGTGCCGGATGGTGGAAATGTTTAGATAGTTCCAATGTCAGAATAGAAGTAAGTATTTAAAGCGGATAATCGGGTGGACACCAAATTTAGCAATCGAGTATGTGGTATTTCTTTCCTTTGTGAGGGGCGTGGTGGATTTTTTAGAAAAGCCCACGAATAAATGCCCATAAAGAAATGAACATTTGCGATGAAAGACACTAAAGTCCATAGAGCTGAAAAATAATTTAATTATGCCGGTCCCATTCCGATAGCAGGAATTCCTGTGCAGTCCGTGGATTCACATTATCAACATGTTATATAAATGGTGCCAAGTACGTATAGCTTGCCATTTTAACTTCTTACGTCAAATGTTTTTGTCCTTTGCCTGATTAAATTATTTAACATATTCCAACCGAAACCATTGTAGAAGAACTATTTGGCCATTTCTCAATTCATATATTGCGAAATGCCATGAAAACCTGGCCCGCAGAAGGTTAACAAATATTGCAAAAATCAATAACTGGTCTGGTTTAGGAATCAACCCACGTTTATAATCGATTTATTATTTTTCTAGATTTTTTGCAAAACAGATTTCAAAGTTTGCATTTAATAACATTTTAGGAAAACATATCTTCAATGCTACGTCTAGTAATGTCACGCCACTAGGTTTCCGCGGCCCCTTATTGGTCATATGTGGAAACCCCAAGTGGAAAAATCCTGCATGCGTTGATTCTAAATAACTTTTTCACCTTGTAGTTCATAAATCATGTATGTAATATGTTTCAGTTTCATGAATTGAATAAAATGCATAGGAGACAAGGCTTGGGTAGGGTGACCTTGTACTTTACAACAGTAAGTTCAGTTCAAACACGCAAAGTATGTTCATTAAACTATCGTTTCTTATTTCCAATGTTAATATGCGTCTTAAAACCACCCAAATGTAAATTAACTTAAAGTTCATTATTTTTTTTAAGATTTGTCCTTTGAACCGATTGGCTATAATAACTTAGTGAAATAACTTCATCATCCCAGCGAAGTCCTCAGCAGAACCTTCCAAGAGTTTCTCCAGTGATCATCTGGTATTCTTATGGTAGTGGCTTAAATGTTTCGTGTGTACTAAGAAGAACGGCTAACTTTAAGTCACCGGTTTTCACTGTCCAGAGAGTTGATATTGTCCTTGATGATTGAGTGACTTTAGACGGATGATTGATGTGGTGTGAGTTTAACTCGTCACTAATAAAATCCATTTTTGCAATACTTCAACAAGTTGTCTGCAGCTATTTGTCGAATATTGCATAGTTGGAAAGCATAAGAGGTCAAAGCAGCCAAGCAGTCACACGTAGTCACATGAGTTAGAACGATATCAATTTTTTGGTGTAGAAGAGTACTACACACCTGGTTAAATATTATTATTAAAAGTTCTTTAGTAAAGAGTGAAAAGCATTACCCAAACCGAGCAACCCTTGATCCAACGAATGGCAAATTAGTAGATTTATCACTCATTTATGTATTAAAAGATAAGCATCACTAACAAGTAAAGATGATTTAATGAATCAATTAATCAGTCAAGTGCTCTGTCATAATAGTGTGATTAATCATACATTGCTTTTACACTGTGGAGTAATTTAAATAATCTTGAAACACGAAAAAGTCTAGAAAAGATTACAGTAATAAAACAAGGTTCACCCCACTCGATCACCCCCTTCCTCCCTTGCTAACGGCACCCCCGCTGCTGACGTCGCCAACAATATCGAAAATGTTTCTCCCATCGTCAACCTCGAGGAAAGTCATACGTAGACAAAAACAGAATATTACTGTGAATAAGCATGTTTGTCACAATGCAATGTTCGTCTTTATAATTACAGAGTCATTTTTAATTAAAAGTAATTCATTCACTGCTTATCAGAAAGCTGAAGCAGATGGGAATCAACGGAAATGCCCTAAAATTATTGGAGTCTTACCTCTCGGACAGAAAGTTTCGAGTTAAAGTAAATGGGGTGATCTCAAAGCAAGGGCAGCTACAACTGGGAATCCCCCAAGGAAGTGGGATCAGCAGCATTTTATTTGCAACTTTTATAAATGACATACCCAGCTGCCTTAGAAAGACCTTGGTCGTCATTTACGCTGATGATGTTATTGTATATTACAATCATAAACAAGTTCAGACCACTCATGAAGCAATAAAGGAAGATCTCGAAGCGATCCAACAATGGGCCTTATCAAACGGAATGGAAATAAACTGGTCAAAGACAAACTCAATGACTTTCTATGCCCCCAACATGCCAAGACCTCCAGACCTTACAATATCCATCGATGGTCATACAGTAAAACCAGTCAACACGTTTAAATATCTTGGACTCATTATGGATGACCATTTATCGTGGGACGACCACTTCGACCAGACATGCAAAAGTGTCTCCTCAAGAATACAACTTATTTCCAGACACAAATCATCCTTCACCCCAGCGAAACTAATCATCTACTCAAAATCATTAATTGTATCTGTTATTGACTACTGTATTCCAGTATGGGGCTGCGTATGCTCCTCCAAAATTGAGAAATTAGACAGATTACTGGACAAAATGTTGCGACATGTCTTAAATGCTAAAAAAGAAAACCTCTCCAGTAACGACAGAGCAGGGATAGCTAACGTGCTATACACAGAAGAAAGGAAAATACTGTACGGCTTGAAGTTTTTGTTCCATCACGTTATTCATAAAAGTGATGTATCACAGGAATTCGCACACTTCACTTCTTTCACCGAGAATTCAAGAAGGAGCAACGGGAATCTACAAATATTTTACCCCAAAACGATTGGAAAAAAGTCATTTTTTTACTGGGCTCCTTTGTATTGGAATAATTTAGATATCGATGTTAAAAAGATCCAACTGTCTATTGAATTTGATAATACCATTAGGAAATTACTATTACAGAAAAGGCAGAAAGATTTTGTTTATCAGTCCCTTCAAATTTAAGTTTAATTTTCAAGATCTTCGATTAGTTTTATTTATTACAGAATTGAATGAAATATGATTGTTATTTTATTATTTTAATTTATCAGATAATTTAAACTTTTTACTTATTGCAACATGTGTTCGATATTGGAAACAATTGTCATGATTTATATCAAAACACAGAAATAAACACACTACTACTACTAATTACAGTCATAAGTTTCCAAAATAACTGCGCTTAAAATTTGTTAGCATTTTACTATCCAACTCTAGCAATGAATGGTGTTCAATCCAAGGCAACGGCTTGGGAGGCTGTCGGCGTCAAGATCGCAATACATGGTGATAATGTGGTATTTGCGTCATTGCAAATTGGTAATGGAATAGTACGACTTTCTTGATTGCATTGATATTTTCCATCACTTGATGTCTCCGTGTTTCTTCAGAGTTCAAGACATCCAAAGCAAACCAACGTTTTGCTGTAATCCTTTTACTAAGGCTAAAAAATGCAAAATGCCCAGCAAATATAGCCAACTGTGGATAGTGTAGTGATTGTCCACTATTTGTGCAAAGAAACTGCAAAGTTGGAGATAAATTTCGTGAATAGCTGACCGTCCCGAATAACCTGATGGATCTTATCAGTATAATGCTGAAAGTGCTTCACGGCCAATAGAGTAGTCCTTGCAATTCAAGCTAAGCAAAGTTACTCAATGGCACCGTTATCCAATATCATCCAGTATTATTCAACGGAATATTCCACAGCAGTTTAGTTTCAAATGTCAATTGCATCATCCCAGACTCGACGACTGGACTGGACATTTATCTATACTAGTTACGACTTGGCCGTTTCGTTTCCCAGTCGAGGCCAGGCAGCTTTTTGACAAGAAGTTCTTGTTTGTTAAAGGTTGAAATTAAAATGAAAAACTTTCCCGTGTCCCTGTGCTCCTTTCTCTTGGCACTTTACATTTCCTGCTTACTGGCAGTTACCACGAGTGAGGATATTTTAAGTGGAGTAGATTTAGGATTAGAATGGCAACGCTTTAAGGTAACGCCGTGTTATTTATAAACGTTAATCTACAAAATAATTGAATTTGTATAGCTCACATACGTCAAAACATATTCAAATGCTGCTGAAGAAGCTATACGGTACGCAATATTTAAGGCTTCTACAATCTTAGTTAATGGAAATAATGCGAATCCCGTCAATACTTATAAACTTGGTAAGATTTGGTTTCTAGACGACTTAGACTTCTCAATTTCTGAATATATGACATTCTGCGGTATTTAAAGGGATACAAACTTGAATGATTTATTAATCCTTTGCTAGCTTTCGGAGGCACACTGCTTCCTTCATCAGGCACAAACATTTATAAGAATCAATTGAAATCACTGTACGAACTTGAAATGTTTTGATAATATTTTCTGTACCTTGCTACGTTGTCGATAAATTTAAAAAATTAAAAAATTCTAAATTTCTGTTTGAAGGAATCAACGAATTTTCGGATTTGACGGAAGATGAACTTTCCTCAAGATTTACTGGGTTCAAGGCGACCCAATCAGGGTCACCAACTGGGGCGGCATCATCTACATCTTCCTCTACGGCTTGCTCTGCCCAAGGCAAGCTTCACGTGTTTATCATTTGAGAAAGTAAATGGAACAAATTACATCATTATTTTAACCTTCTAGGGTCAACTAGTGGCGGCATCTTGTGTAGTTTGCTGCGTAATTGTCCTCCAACTCCTCCAACATCGGTAAACTGGACTGCGTCTGGTTATGTCACACCAGTGAAAACCCAATCAACATGTGGATCATGTTGGGCTTTTGCTGCGGTATGTCGTAGAATAGGCGTGTAGCTAGCGCGGGGTTTTATTAGAGTCGGGATTTTATTGGTGTTTTATGCGTCTTGGTTAGTACAAAACTCTTGGGTTTTTAACGGATTAACCTCTTTCTTGTCCAAATTACACAAGATAAAGCACGTAAGCACGTAACGTTAACTTTTCAGGGATTACAAATCAAATGTGGTCAAAAGTAGTTAAAAATTGAAGAAATTGAAAACTTTTGTAATTTCCTTTTTTCATATAATTAATGTGTTTCTCTCCAAATTCCAAATTTAATGGTATATATTTTAAATTTAAACAGACTGGAGCAATGGAAGCGCTATACAAAAAGAAAACTGGACAACTAGTTTCCCTTTCAGAATTTAATTGATTGCACAAATACCAGTATGTAAACAAAATCGATATGCATTTTCCGAATTTGACGACAAAAAAATGATACCAACTGGTATACTTATTTAGCAACCTCAAACGCGGGTTGCGCCGGTGGCAACATGGACAACTGCTACCTCTATGTCATCTCGAATGGAGGAATAGACACGGAAGCTAGCTACCCTTATACAAATACTAATGGCAACTGCCATTATTCTCAGGCCAACAGCGCTGGCAATCAAGTGGCTGGTTGTGTGGATGTGACCTCTGGGAGTGAAAGTGCTCTGCTAGCTGCTGTAGCCTTGAGACCCGTGTCCTGTGGTATTAACGGTGGCAAGAGCACATTTCAACAATATTCATCCGGCGTGTATAACGATGCTACTTGTACCGGTGCAACAATGGCCAACTTGGATCATGCTTTACTCACCGTCGGCTACGGGTCGACATCAGGGGGACAGGCATATTGGATTAAAAATTCTTGGGGACCCTCTTGGGGAATGAATGGATACCGATACATGTTGCTGGCAAGGAATGTCAACAATTTGTGCGGAATTGCAACCGCTGCCAGTTATCCCACTTAATTTGAATGATGAATGAATTGAATTGTTGGTATTTTGCAGGGTTGAAAATGTTGTTCAAATTGTTATCTGAATAAATCCAATATACCAATCTTACATCATCCTAGTTTCTTATTGTTTTTAGAAATTGTTTTTTTGCGCAAAATATCAGTAGTACATTTCATGAGCCAGAATTAATTATTTACAACAATGATATACCAAAGATAAAAGTGAAATTTAATCTAACAAGATTTAATTTGATATTAAACAAAACATGTTAATCTACTAAAAGGTTAAACAAGTCACAAATGGAAATTAATAGCAGCTTCATTTGATATGGACATACGCACATGTATGTGGTAATAGTCAGTTGGAACAACAATTAGCTTAAAACATAATTAAACCATACAGCTGGATTCATGTTCAATGAGCTTGATAAATGTCGAGGATCTGACAGAGTCATAAAGTCGATATACATAAATATAATGAGCCGAGGTGAGAGTGACATTATCAATCAACGACGAGTTATATGATTCACACAAAGGGGAACATGCAACCTACGTCAAATGGGGAGAATTAATTAAAATAAAACATGATTAGATAAGTCGGAAAATTCCCATTAAACATGCTTCACTTGCCCTTAACCACCAGTATCGGTTGAACATTGACGTTGATGACAGTCTCACTTCATCCGCCGAATTTACGCCCTTTGTTTAATAGTGGAAAACTACTCTTGAAAATGACTTTGCCAATATTTTTCGCCCTTCTTGTCGCAACTGCTGTCCATGTCCATGGTTTACCAGGAGGAGGTGGTGGGGTTAAGCAAGAGTCACGAAATGTGGTGGTTACAAGCGTTCTGGATGGCAAGGTGGGTTTCAAAAAATGAAGGAATTGAATTAAATCAATTATATGCAAATAAGTTGCTATGTAGGTGATTACCTCAACGGATTTCCTTGAAGATCCAGGACCATACAATATTTACGCAACCAGAGCTGAAGATGATGAAGGGAAGGATACCCAGAGATGGTCCATGTATATTTACGAAGGTATGGGTTATTATGATGGCATTTGTTGAACGGTCCATTGGGGTTCATTTATGACATTAATTTAGACGAAAAGAGATTTTCGATTGGTGCGAATGGAGGACAATTCTGGAATACCTTCAGTATCTATAAAGGTTGCCCGGATTGCTATGCTACTAATGAGTTTTGGGTAGTCCAGCAGGTAGGAATGGCCAATGTTCAATTGAAGAGCACTTGGACTGGGTGGTGTCTTGCTAATCCGGGGTGAGTTTGAAGGAATATGTAGAAGTATTGATATCGTTTTAATTATCCATCAATTTGTAGGGGTGACTACTTGAAGAAAGTCAACTGCAATGAGAATGACGTTGGACAGCGGTGGACCATTAAAAATTAAGCCATAATGGACAATTGGGAATTAAATGCTATTTACAATTAAAAGTCAAGTATGACAAATCACGAAATACTTTGGCGAAATATGAAAACATTTTCTTTTCCTTGAAACACCAATCTTTCTCCGATCCTTCTAGTGAAATCTATTTGTTTCATTATTGAATTATTAATAAATACTTTTAAATGGTTAGTTAATAAGATATTTCTAAAGCCCTGGGCTTGGCATGTCAGCTACAAATCCGCCACTTTATACAAAATATACCCTTTTGGTAACGCAATATTCATCAATAGAATCTAACATTATTCATATTTTGGCAAAATTCTACTTGCTGTATAATTGCAAATAAATATAATCGGTGGAAAATGAAATTTAAATTGAAATAATTTTAAAAGCGTTTAATGTTTAAAGAACCAGCAGTTCGTTATCTTGTCGAAATCAATCAGCGAAGGATTCCGTCATATCCATTTTATAGGGTTAATAATAATGCACCTTCTTTTTAATCGAAAACACCTTATATTTTAAATCGAAAAGTACCTTTATCGTATTTG
>JAQIWQ010001192.1:0-11690 GCA_034695825.1 Folsomia inoculata
CGGCTTCATCACTGAATGCACCTGGATTTGTTGAAACATTATGTCCCAATTCCACAAAATCCTTCGCGTCTTTGTCTTTGTCCGACTTTTTGGCTTTCTCTAATTCATCCTTGCCTGGAATAAAATTTTTACAGAATTTTGCAGATCCTCGTAAAGATTTGTAAAAGCAAGTTTCGACTTTTCTCACTAAGTAAAAGTTCATCATAAATTGTAAGTGGATCAATCCCAAAGAAAGTACACATTTCATCAGGAATCAGAGTATTCAATATCATCAAAATAAGTCCCAGTATAACACAGAATAGTCCATTTCCTAAAACTAGGTAATAATCCACACCAAATCGTGTCTTTAAAATCTCGTCATCATCATGTAAAGCAGATTGAAATGGGATCTGAATCTCGATAGGATTTCTTAAATTGGTCCACACGGCAATTGCAGATAATTGTAGTAGACCCGTAACAATTAAAAAGTACACTGCAGAGCTAACAATCATGCAGAAAAGAATGTTGCAAATCAGCCAAGTAGCCAATGCAGACCTGTTATTTTGAACTAGTTTAGAACATTACATTAGCAGAGGATGCATCCGTACAACACCTACATATTATACTTACCACATTAAATTATGAGAGTACCACCCAGCCAACCTGTAATATCTTCCAAATCGAAATCCCTCTCCATCAAAGGTAAAATATTCTGCAACTTGTAATATGGGTAGCGGTACACCGCGTTCGGATGCAGCTCTGAAATCTGATAAGATATCTGATAAGATATCTAATAATCTGATAATCAGTCGCAATTATCGTGAAAAATGCGAATGCCTTGTTAAAGTAAACCCAAGATTGGGTTTGCTTTGGTCAGTTTGCTTTGACTTCGACAATAAGGCAGCATTGAATGTAGTAATTACAAGTAAAATGGAATCAGACCTTTCGAAATTTGTCCTGCATAATAACCAAAGCCAAATCTTCCTTGGGACCATTCCCATGAAAAGTTTTCATTGTAATCGATTCTCTCATGTTCCAATACCGACTTTTCGGAAGTGTTGCCATGTTTTAGTGGCTTTCCTGTGGAGGTGAAACATGTAATGTTCATATTGCGCATTTCCTTGCAGAAATTAACTCTGCTCCTCCCAAAGACATTCAAAGGTACGAATATTAACTGGATAGGGACAGACCTGTGAGGGTGATATTAATGCCTCGCAGAGTAATATGAAGGCCAATTGTTCCATTAATTTCTTCATGAGTTGAAGGTTTATAAGGAGTAATCACTTGGCTGGTTGCGGTCTCCCAGTTATGTCCGTAATTTCCGACTGGAGAGTACAATATTATCAAGTGATGAATCGTACTGTCATGATTTTTAGTGATGTAATGCTAATTGCAAGTGAGAGTTTTTACCTAAAATGATTCCGCCAATGAAAAGACTTACAACAATTCGTAGCATTAGTGAACGTCTCTTGTGTTTCCCTTGTTAATATGTAAATTAACACTAATTTTATTGTTTCCTTAAGAGTGAAATAAGTATGCCATATCGTAATTACCATAAGCTGGCAAAATTGCAAAGAATGAGATGGCAAGTATTGTCCAAACAAGTATAAGAGAGGTTGTAAACACATCTATTCCAAAAACATGCATATAATATTGCATTCCTATAATTTATTTAGTTGAATAAATAAATTACCAATGGATGCAGGAGTATGCTGATCTTTATAATGGGTGGGGAACTTTTCTGACCTTCCCATGTCGAAAAATGGCCAGGACCGTGTCATGATGACGGAAATTATGTTTTTGGATATGTAATAAACATAAAATAGTCCAGAATTTTTGAAATATTTGGGAGAGAATAAAGAATGGAATATATCTGCAGTTCAGTATATCAATGCAATTAAATCAAAAGTGATTATAGTAGGATTATATTTAATCAAATAGAACTTTAATTGATAAACCTCAATTTCCTGTATTGTGGTTAACGGCTGCACATTACATTCTTTTGGATTATTACTACTTTATCATTTTTTAAAACACCTAATAATGATATGCATGCGGTCAACCCAACTAACTAACCGAACAGTTAAATTAATTCAACATCAAAAAATTACTTATTTTTTCAGCATGCGTTTTCTTGTCTTCTCCAAACTTTTTCGGTATGAAAATTGTTGTTCTTTAAAAGACTTTTTCTTTTTAGTCTTTATCTTGTGTTTGAGCATCATAAAGTTTTTGCCTTTCCGCTTTTCCTTATTGGAGGTACTAGCAAATGGACTCATTTTTCCTTTACGACTCCCAAACTTATCTCGTCCTTCTTGACCTTTTCTTACAGTTTCAAGGCGAGCTTCTTTATCATGACGGCGTTTGCTATGGATGTTTTCAATCGCTGCGAGATCCACCAACTCATTTACTTGTGCAGTAGTAGACTCGAATGCTTCAGATGCTTTGCGTTTCTTGGCACTCCCTTTCTTGGCTGCTACTACTTCTTTCTGCATTTGGAGTTTTTCCATCTTTCTGAAGTCTTCATCTGTAAGGATTGTGGATGAAATGAGCTGCTTTGCCATTTCTTTACGGGCGGCAGGGTCAACTGCGGTTTTGACTGCAGTCTCTTTGGAATCCTCGGCCTCATCATTTTCGTCAGAGGCTTGGTTTTCTTCGCTGGATTTGGCATCATCTTCCTCTCCAGCGGAATCATTCTCAGCTTCGTCCTCCGAGTGAGACACATTTACCCATTCTTCCCCATCACCATCGCTATCGTCATTGTCACTATTTTCCTCATTCCCAGAGTATTCATCCGGATTATGGATCAATGCTTCCGCTCCGGGGATCAACTCTTGCGCATCTACTTCACCGAACATCTTGGCTTTCTTTTCCACCTATATGAGATAAACCACTATGTGAGATAATGTTTAAAATGTTTTCGACGGCATACGTAATCTAATTGTGGCAAGTTCTCACATCTGCAAGCATAGGCTTTCCTTTATCTCGCTTATGCAATAGATCGGGATTAACATCTCGGAACATGTGAATCAAAGAACGGGCAGCCATCATGACACTTTTTTCTCGGTACGATTTATACAATGCCAAATCCAGAAGAAGGTCGCGACTCATTGATAGAGGGCATCTGGCACACAGTTCTATTAATCGTTACATTACATTACTGATTCAGTATAAATATTGTATAAATTTCCTCACCTCTGATGGCATTAAGTCCAACAGCCATTACATCTGCAGAATTCCTTTCCGTCACAAAATTATTAGCAATTGTTACAACAATTCCCTCAATGGCGTCTGGAAATTTAATTAATTTCTTGAAATTACTTTTCATAAATTATTGACTAATATTATTTGTTAAAATTAATATTAATTATTGTATAATATTAATGTTTGTGACCTGACCTGGAGGCACCAGGTCATGGGCAGCCTGAGCTGAAAACTGAAGAATTTTTGTAACGTCACGTTGATGAGGTTGTAAGAATCGTTTCACATAGGGGTAGTAGTTTAGAAGAATCAGTTGATGCGTTCCAATCAGCCGAGAAATCAAGTCAAGCGTCATCAGTTTGACTTCAAATCTTTCATTCATGGATTCTAACTGCTTGAACAGCTTCTCCACAAATCCTGGAAGAGATCAGAAATTAAATTTCATTTATTTTGTTTTTATTTTAAATGAACTCTTGTTAAAATAGTTAAAATTTTGTTATCAATTTTTTTACCTTGAGGGTCATGTAGTAGATGTAGAGCTGAAAAATTGTAGTTTGGAGCCTTAT
Source organism: Folsomia inoculata (assembly GCA_034695825.1). NCBI lineage: Eukaryota > Metazoa > Arthropoda > Collembola > Entomobryomorpha > Isotomidae > Folsomia > Folsomia inoculata. The sequence goes on from JAQIWQ010001192.1 coordinate 3,744, forward strand.
TCTTGTTCCTCTACAAATAAATAAACATAAAATAAAACAAATATGAGTATAATCTGCTAAACACGCGTTAAGTTAATGTTACATTAGCACAAACCTTTTTCTTCGCAATACCCTTCACTTTTTCCAAATTTCTTTCCCTTTTTCGTGACTTCCTATTGAATCTATTAGCCATCGCTACATCCTTAACGTTTGGAGCATCAGAATCCGAATCGTCCGACTCTTCAACATTTTCACTGGTTAGGAAAAACTGTACCGCAGTCACCAGGACCTATATTGTGAAAATCATGGGTCAGCCAAGCCTTCTTCTTACATGATATATCTAACCAGTGTTTAACAAAATGACTTACCTTGGTCACTTTTGAGAAGCAGGCATTAGCAATGACATTCACAGTTTTTACATCATTCCAAATATTCTTTCGATACAGCTCAATCATAATATTCAAAGACATCTTGGTAGCTTTCACATTACTGTCCTTGATCATACTGTACATAAAGTTTTGCAGTACAGTGTTAACCTGTAAATTAAATTAAACAAGTGATACTCCTTTATTTGCACCACTTTATGCTTTCACTCCGCTGAAAAAGAACTGACAAAATTTTGTTGTTATTTTATGTTACTGTACTTTCATATTCTTGTGTTTGGCATTGACATTCTTGACATCGGTAATGATGTGAGTTTCCAAATATTTCCTAAGTCTTCTATCCTAAAATTTTATAAGTGAGATCAAATTCGTAGAAATGCTTCGTTAAAATGAGATTGAGAATGGGTCGAATAAAATCGTTTTATGATACTAGGTGCATACTTATGCACTTACCTGACAATGAAGAAGCCGAAAAAAGAGTGGAAGCAGGGTAGTGGGTTCCAACAGATTCTTATTCCTCATCAGTATTAATGCCCGGCACATTGTTAGCCGATTTTCAGTGTTTAAAACACTTCCATACTTTTCCAGAGCATCCATAACTTTTTGGGGGTATGTGGCTAATTGTTCACTATAACAGTGAGCAACTTGTGCAAGAAAAATGAGTAAATCATCATAATCCTTGTTGAATTCATTTGGAGTTAGAAGAAATATTTGGAAAATAGCTTCAAAATGAGAATGTTGTTGGGCGAATTCTTCTTTATAACTTTCAGGGTCTCGTTTTATCAAATTTTGCAGTTGTGGGAGGTTGTTGGGCAGCTGATTGTTTTGTCGACGTGTCTGCGACATGTCTAATCAATCCGGTGGCAGTGGAAAGACTTCGTTCATGAACAAAATTTAATAACCCCTGCGGTAAATAATAGGTTTCCGGTTTAATGACAATGTTACAAGATTGGAAAACGAAACTAAATTAATCGATTGTCCTTACCTTTGACCTTCTTCCCCAAAGGAAAATAAATTCTATATTTTGTAAAGGATTATATTTTTATCAAATTTTATGAAAAAATAACCCTTCCGTTCTGTCTTGAAGAAGACTGCAAGCACATGGCTTAGAAAACTTGCATTTCCCACACTGCTAAACCAGTCTCAATCTCAATCAGATGGTTTAGCAGAAGTGATTTAACTGCCTACAGTCAAAGTTTATCTGAAATATTGGAAGATAAAAGTAAAATGTTGTTAAGAGCAGTGGGGTCAGTTTTACAAAAGAGGGGAAGTTTGTCGTCGGTCTCTTTTGTCAATACTTTCTCCAGTTTTAAAAGCTCTATTGCACTTGACTCACTTTATCCTGCAAGTACCCTCAACCCCTTAAGGAACCCACCGGTAAGATTTTTTAATAGGATACATTTTTATAGTATTGTTTGGAATTTTTAGGACTTTAAATTTTTTAACAGATTCCTGAAAACCAAGGCTCAACTTTCTCCGGATATGTACCGTTAGGTATTTTACAAACTTGTCCTTTATTGAAAGAACATGGCAATGAATTGAATGAATGCTTTCCTTTTTATAGAAAAAATTGACCTAAGTTATTCTAGAAGTAGTGGACCTGGAGGACAAAATGTTAACAAGACTAATACAAAGGTGGATATTAGATTTAATCTTGAGAAGGCAGACTGGATTCCACAAGATGTTAAGACTAATATGAAGATTAAGGTATGTGTACTACGTTACGTTATGTAGTACTATACGTGTGGATATGAATGATTAAACGCCAAGTAACATTGATTTACTTATTTGACCAACAGTATCGGAATCAACTGTCGAAAGAAGGATATTTTGTGGTTACGTCGGATAGAACAAGATCTCAACATCTGAATGTGGCCGATGCATTGCAAAAACTTAGAGAATTTATACGAGCAGCAGAGCCAGAAAAGGTGGCAGAACTAAGTCCAGAGACATTGGAAAGAATTCGAAGACGACAAGAGAAAGCAGCTAGAGAAAGATTACAAGTTAAAAGAGGAAGGTCTTCTATTAAAAGTGAGCGTGGAGCTTCATCTATGTAGTCAAAATAATGAGATCTACAGAAATTATCATGGTAGTCTTGTTTTATACTTCATGTATAGTACTTAATAAATACGGGTGGCATATTGAATTGTTTAGAATGCATGATTCTGTATTATAAATGAGTTTCTGTCTTATGTGCGTAGTGAAATTGTGTTTGTTTGCATATGCGAATATTAAATGAGTTGAGGGACTTTACAAGTGAAAAATGTGGTCATTATCGTAATCCCGATTAGCCATCTGTCGCTATCCTACCCTGTCATGAAAATCTCAATCAGCCAGCTACGTACGCATCTTGGTGTCCAACTATATATATTGCATGAAAATAAAAGTTTCCATCATTCATTGTAGTTAAGTTGACCACAGTAAAATTTAAAACTTTAAAGTTTCATCTCTTTCATGCGATAGTCCGTAATAATTATGAAGGTAGAACATATCCCTTTAGTGGACCGGGAGGATAACCTCCACCGGCGAAATCAGGTTAGATTCTCTCTACTATTTATAAGAAAAACATTATCATTACATTCATAACGTTTTTCAAGACATTTGTTGCTGTACATATTTTATAGATGTTAACCGTAGCAGGAGCAACACTTGCATTGTTTGCAACAGGAAATATTATGGGATTTTCTTCGGTAACATGCTGGAGGTGCAAATTAATAAATTACACTAACTTCAATACTATTCGTAACAATGATAGGTAACAATCCCGACTTTGCTAGCGTCTGATTCTGAAATAACAACAACGCCTAATGGCATGTCTTGGATGGGTATAATACATGTTACCTATATGCAATGTATTAAAAAATAAGAATTCTAAATGATATTTTACATATAGCCAGTCTGGTGACGGTGGGAGGCATATTGGGAACAATGATTGGGGGTCTGACGGCGGATGCCATTGGGAGAAAGAAGACAATATTACTCAGTTCTATAATATATTCAATTGGGTGGATTGTAATAGGACAAGCTTCAGAAGTTGCAGACCTTCTTGCAGGTATGTAATGCATTATCTGCATGAATTATAAATGGGAGGAGAAAGTTGGTCCAGAGAAAGTCTTTAAATATTGTATCATGAATATTTTCATCTATAGGTCGCATGCTAACTGGAATAGCGTCAGGATTTTATGGCGTTGCTGTTCAAGTAAGTAATTGGTATCATCATCATTCCTTATTTTTCTACTGTTTGATTATTACGTAACAAACAAAATGTTAGGGTTATGTTATTAATGCTTCTGTATTAGATAAATGACAGTTTTTATGACTTCAGGAAAATTGTATATAACTAATTGCGTAACAATCTTCTCCCCAAAAACGTTCACTGTAAAATCTTTTTGATTTTCAGGTATACATATGCGAAATAGTAGAGCCTGACCTAAGAGGTAAAACATGCTACCAAAGACAATGTTTTTAATCTTACTAAATGACTGACTAAGAAAGATTGAATAACATTAAACAGGGATATCCGGTTCCCTCCCCTCATTTATGGTAACTATCGGAATATTGGCAACATGGTGTCTTGGAAGCCTTATGGAATGGAGGTTGGAATGGAATGGAATTCTAATTCTTAACCTAATCTCGAATATCTGTAAATTTCAGATCCGTCTCCCTTTTGCTTTCTCTTTGTCCCATCTTCGTATTCATTTACGTCCTATTTCTTCCCGAATCTCCAGTATGGCTTGTTTCTAAAGCTAGAACATCCGAAGCTATAAAATCCCTCACATGGTTAAGAGATAGTCCTGAAACAGCCGAAGCGGAATTTTTACGACTTCAATATCTCAAAGAGCGTCGCGTCAACCATTCGAATTTTTCCATCCGAAATTGTTGCTCCCGTTTCTTTGATGCTTCCGTTCTACGACCGCTTTTTATCGGAACGTTTCTATTCTTTGTCCAACAATTTTCAGGACAATGCGCCATTGTCTTTTATGCCACGCTGATTTTTCGATACGCCGACCATTTCATTAACGACTATTTGGAAACGATTGTAATTGGGTTTGTTCGAATGTTTGCAACCCTTGTAGCAATATTTCTAGTTAATTTCCTAAGTCGGCGTTTTCTATTAATTACTTCGGGACTACTGATGTGTTTGGCTAATGGGGTTTTAGGGGGATATTTCTATATTCGAGAAATGGGAGGTGATTTCAAGAATTCTACAATTGTTAGTCCACAAGCTCCTTTGACGAATGCATTTCTGCGAGGTTACAACATTGAGTGGGTTCCTTTAGCGTGCTTGATACTGTTTATGGTAGGGTATTCCATAGGGTTTGGGATTATCCCTTGGTTTTTAATTGCGGAAATAATGCCGTCAGATGTGCGAAGTATGGGATGTAGTATTGCATTTGGGGCTAATCAAATATTTCTATTTGTATCTGTTAAAACCTTCATTTCAATGGTGGAACAGTTTAATGCTCATGGAACATTTTGGTTTTATGCTGGAATTGCATTTGTGGGAGTGGTTTTTGTAGTTTTCTTTGTGCCTGAAACGGCAAACCTCTTCGAAAGTGAAATTGAAGATATTTTTGAGGGAAAACAACAGAATTATAGAAATTGGAGGAATAGAAAAGGGAAAAGAAAGCATGGTAGCTTTGATGAGTCTACGTTCTAATATTATTGTAATAAACATGTATCAAGCTTATGTATATGTATGTATGGATCACATAAAACATGCAATAAAAATTGTTTAGTTTAATATTGATTGGATTGAACTAGTGGTCCTTTATATTCTTCGAATACGTCTAAACCACTTCCGGTGAAAGTCTGAGCTCTGAAATAAATTATCCGGCCCCAGAGGGATCTGCTTCCAAATTACAGTCTTATGAAATCATTTAATAATGTCTAAAAATAATAAACCCTGTTATTCATAAAAGAAACTAATGAAAACCGGAAATTACACAAAAAACAAAGCTGACATACGCATATCCTTGAAGGAATTCCCACAGTAAGGGCGGTGAGCTTGAAAAGTAAAAGAGTGCAGTCACCAGAAACCAAACAAAGTCGCAAAAGTTGCACATATTTGACAATTTTGGAAACTTCCTTTCTCTCCATTTCCACGCTAGGATTTTGTTTAGTTCTTTTACTGAAAATACATATTTGCTTCTCTCCCTTTCCTGAGATTAATTCAATCGGATCGGTTATTCACCCGGTTTGCACTTTTAGACAAATATGGAAGGTGAGTTTCAAACTTTTTCCTTCATTCCGCGTATTCAAAGGTCAAAGATTACAATTTGTAGGATTGAACTTGGTAAAAAATTAGTAGTAGGCAGTAAATTAATTAATTAAATTGTTTTAGCAATGGATCAAGCAGAGACTGTACTGCCAGCGTCTGTGAAGAATGTAGTGGAGCAACAATCACTGAGATGGGTTTTTGTCGGGGGGAAAGGTGGAGTAGGGAAAACTACTTGCAGGTAATTTTGGATTTTTTTGCTAATTTGCTATTGGTATTTGTTAGTTGAAGTTAATTTCGGTTTGAATTACAGCTGCAGTTTAGCCATACAAATGGCAAAGGTCCGGGAGTCTGTGCTTATAATTTCAACCGATCCTGCTCACAATATTTCTGATGCTTTCGACCAAAAGTTTAGCAAAGTACCAACAAAAGTCAAAGGATTTGATAACTTGTTTGCAATGGTGAGATTTTATTACGTTTGAACTAGGGTGGTGTTAATTTTTATGGTTTTTAAAATAAATTTTAGGAAATTGACCCCAACGTTGGTTACAACGAATTACCAGATGAATTTTTCCAAGATGTAGGCGGGCAGAGTTTTCGAGTATCAAAATCTGTTATGCAAGAAGTAATGAATGTAAGCTTACACAATTTAGATTGAACTTCATAGATAGATTGAAATCTTACGTTGTATTCAATCTTTGACTTCAAACATTTCAGGCCTTTCCAGGAATTGATGAAGCAATGAGTTATGCAGAAGTTATGAAGTGAGTAATATCTTAACTGGGGTCAGTTTAAGATGTGGTTGTGGGTAATTTTGTAAAATGTAATTATTAATTCAGGTTGGTGGAAGGAATGAATTTTTCTGTGGTGGTTTTTGATACGGCACCAACAGGTCACACGCTGAGGTTTGGTTTACAAAATTAGTGGTTAAAATTAAAGCTACCTTCATTTCAGTTGTGATTTAAAAAGCGTGTTTTCTTTTCAGGCTGCTGTCGTTTCCAAAATTAGTGGAGAAAGGGTTAGGGAAAATTATACAGCTGAAGAATTCATTTGGTCCATTCATTCATCAGATTGGAAGCATGATGCAACTGGATTTTAATGCGGAGAGTTTAGGTAAATATAAATGGCTTTCACATTTGCACTGTTACTAACTCTCTTATACTTTCTTAATTTTAGCAACGAGATTAGATGAGATTTTACCCACCATAAGGAAAGTCAATGAACAATTCCGTGATCCGGTAAGTTTACAACATAGCTATTTCATTTCAAGACGTTGTGAGGATTCTTAATATACACCTTGCAGGATCAGACAACATTCGTTTGCATATGCATCGCTGAATTCCTTTCAGTATTCGAAACGGAAAGATTGGTCCAAGAGCTCACAAAGTTGAACATAGATGTTCGAAATGTAGTTGTAAATCAATTGCTGTTTCCTACCCCTGGAGATACCTGCAAAATGTGTGCTGCGAGATGTAAAGTTCAAACCAAGTACTTGGACCAGGTAAGTTTCATCGGGCCTGACAATAACAATAAATGAATGATTGATATGACTAAAATTACAGATTGCTGATTTATATGAAGACTTCCACGTCACAAAGTATATAAAACAATTCAAACATTTGCCATTTTGGTGCCCAGATGCACATGTCCTTTGTTCTGTTCATAGGTTGCCTTTATTGGAAAAAGAAGTTCGAGGAGTGGAGGAAATTCGCAAGTTTTCGGAACTACTCATGACACCCTACCAACCTCCGTCAGATTAATTACGCTAAATCATTACATAAAATGGTACCGTTTTCACAAAGTTTGTGGTTTTAAATTAAATCTTGGTAATGGGTTTATTGCCTTTTTTGTGCAATATTAGAATAGGTACAAAATAGCTTTTGAATATTTTTTTTCAGTTATCCACACGGATTGAAAAGTTATTATTGAATGAAACCCATTTTATAGTAGAATTATGTACTCAAATCATGTAGAATTTTTGTTGTGAATGTAAAATCAATTAACAATAACCTGTAAAACAAATCTGTAAGTTTAAAAGACATATTGAAATACAATAAATTAGCTCTGACTGAACTACTTATCTCCTTAATTCATTATCTAGTTGAGACATCTTTATTTCCACATTAACAACGCCGATTGATGGTTCCAATAATTCTCATTAAACCATTGCCTACTGCATTGTCTCAAAATCATACGCGGAACTGATCAGTGATCATCTAATTGCAACATCAGGGTACCTGATTTTTGGTTTCGTTTGGTTTTCTTGCATTGTGGTATAATAATGTTTTCTATCATACTTTGAGTCAATTTATTTCAATATGATTACTATCTGGAGTCTAATTACATACGTATTTAGTAGTCAACTAA
>JAQIWQ010001193.1:0-11690 GCA_034695825.1 Folsomia inoculata
AAACAAACCATTAGTCTAAAAAGTAAAGTTGTTTTTACTTTACTCACTTGGACTGAAGCTGTCTTATGATAAAGTTTTTCTTTTCAATTTCTGTTTTTGCAGTATTATAAAGAGAAGAAACATTTGTTGCATAATTCTTGTTTTCCTTCAATAATTTCCTATTTTCATTTTGTAAAACGTGCATCTCTCTCGCAGCCTGCATTAGCTTCTCTTCAAGATCCTGCCCCACAACAACAAGGTTCATTTATTACATTGAATCATAAGATCAAAACAAAGAACTTGCATAAAACTCACATTTTTACTCTGATTTGCCTCTCGAGATCCTACAGCAAAAATAGAAGACTCCAAATCCCCGTAAATATCATCCTGTTCAATTTCCTCAACACAGTCTCCAGACATGTCCCCGTTAGAGTGCTGTTCTTTTGACGACATGTTTTATCACCACTTTACACTGGCAATGTCAATGAGGCATTGGCATTATTCTAGGTGACTTAGAAAATTAACGAATTTTTTGAAAAACTGAAAAAGATGAGAAGATTATGAAGAACCCAGCAGTAGACACGATAAAGATGAGTAAGCAAAATCCCGCTCACACACCACGGTATAATGTATTTCGCAGAACATCCTAGAACCAGAACCTGCTGTACTTATGGGGTCGGGTAGCGTTTGGTGGTTTGGTTATGGTTATACAGACATTTCCATGCGATTTTGAAAATATTATGTCCAACGGAATAAGTAGGACCTATGCTTGAGATTGATGTTCTACTCCATTTCCTACGGTACTGAGGAGACATTTCACATTACTATGATGAGATGATGACCATATCCTATGATGAGTAGATCGTAGACACTGGAAGGGAACTGAAATGGAATATTTAATTAAATATTTAATGCCTCGAATGACGATAATAAAACGCAAAAACGTATACTTACCACCAAGCTTGGCATTCATCTGGATGACCATCCTATGATGGAATAGCTAATGTTCTAATCACAAGAGCTAACGTTTTCATGACTAGCATTAAACCGGTTTCCAATGGGTTTCCATGAATTACTTTATGCTTCTCAGTAATTTTCGTTTGCAACGTCTTTTCGCATTTTTGCGTTTCCCTTGATTCTGGGACACAACAAATTTTTGGGAGGGTTATAAGAAGGACTTAGACTACGCTGCTGATCCTCAAAATGTCTGAGAAAGATAAGACTGGGACAAACTCCACGAAGGGTGATGATGATTTAGTGGAAGCTGAAGGAGGGGGACCGCCAGGTCATGTCCCTGCAAACGAAGAAATCAAAGGAGGGAAAAAGGCGAAAGTGGTTCATTCACAAAATGCGGCTGAAAATGACCTCGAAGCCACAGCTCGCAGTCGACACCAAGCTCGTCTTAAGACTAGGGGTAAAACGTTGTGGGAGTTTGTACAAGAGAACATAGAAGCAATTGCAGGAGAATCGTATCGTTTAAGATCCGAACGGACTACTGAAGAAGCTGGTGAGGCGCATATACTAATGAGTGAAAAGGAAGCGCACGCAACAGAAATTTTGGACATTTTACGAAAATCTGATTATTTTGAAACACTTCCCGAAAGGACTAAAAAGATGGTCGTGGATGAACAGGAAAGAAGAGCTGGGAAAATTCATGCGTTAGACATTTTAGCTATGAAGGAGAGGGGAGAAAAAGTTGATGATGATTATGAAGATTATACGACGACTGAAAAACAGGACGATAAGATAGACGAGGAATATAGGCTCAGGTATCTCATAAAATTAATTTATGCATTGTCAGTATAGATTCGTTGTCCTGTATCGTATGTCGTATGCTTGCTTTCAGACACTTGTGGTATAAACGGAGCAAACGCCTAAATTGGACAATTTGGATTACTTTCCATACTATCATCATTATCAATTTCTTCATTTGTTTGGCTGAAAGGTAAAGGAATCAATTCCAACTATCCAACTCATACTTCGATCGTTGACGAGAAAAAACTAAACTTTTATTCAGTTACCGAATAATCCTCGAACACGCAAAGTTTGAGCGTCTTTATCTCAACGACGAATTCAACTGCTTGGAACGTGTCTTGTCGGGGGATTCAGTTAATCACTTTTTCAACATTATTCATGCAACGACATGCATCGCCGTCCTGTTTACAGAAGAGTTGAAAACGGCCAATTTATGCTGGGCTTATATCATTGCTCAAATGGGTCACGCTTGTTGCGACACATTTCAATTCTTATATAGCGTTCGGTTCCCGTCCGAAGATAAAACGGTGGATTCACCAGAGTCTATTCTTTTTTTCGCCGGATACTTAATTTTCCTTGTCTTCTCCACCCTAATTGTAATTCAGCGATATTATGATATGACCAACATTTTGCAGAAACGAACAACACGTTTCACATCCTCCCTATACAGTGGGAGACTGTTGAATGAAAATATCATCTTCAAGAATGAGACTTCGTTTCTTCAGAAAAAGTACACCCTTCGACAAGCTCAAGCTCTTATGATTTATGGAATTGTGCAAAAGATTCAGCATTTTAAACAAAGAGGAATAGAGCCTGACCCTGCCGATATTGAAAATGATGTTGTAGAAGCTCGTGACTATTTGCAAGGTTAATCAAATCCCCCATTCATTATATTCAAATAGAGCATGGTTTTTAATAAATGCTTTTTGTTTTCACTCCCTGTCAGATTTGAAAGGCTACACTGGATCAGACCTGGTAAGACATTTACGGAGGAGGAATGCTCAACGTATAAAAAAACTAGAGGAAGTTGATTCTTTGGATGAAATTGGGGTAAACGCACAAGGAAAACATGGCAAAAAAGGAAAACGAAGACGCAAACGAAAAAGTAAAGATAAGAATAGTCCTAGTAATGTTGAGGTATCTGCTGCACCTGCTACTGCTGCTACCACTGAGGTTGAACTAAAATAGAAATGTATAAATCTATAATATTAACTTGTGTTGCAATGATGTATGTAATTGTCATTAAATTGTTATGAGAAGAGTCTATTTTATGGTGAAAACACTGGACAAAGTGAGACAAATAGAAAGCACTGCTGGTGGTGAGTACTGAGACGAGTTCTTCTTCTAAACCACATTGCGCATTAATTATTCCATTCTCACTGTGCTCAATCCAGTAGCACGTTATTTTCTTGTAACAAAAATAAAATCGTTCTTGCTTCAAATCTTTCATCTTTGGTGTATTATAAAAAAACGTGTATATAAAAATGAGGTTTGCTCAAATAGTGATGGGTCCTGCAGGGACGGGGAAGGTAGGTCATAAAACACATTTTGTTGACTTTTTTTTAACCCAAAAACAAGTTGATTTTAGTAAAAGTCAGTATTCCAACCCATTGTTTTTTGTTTTTAGAGCACATACTGCAGTTACGTTGAAAAACATGCAGAATCAACAAAAAGAAATATTCGTATCGTAAATTTGGACCCTGCTGCAGAAAAATTCAACTACGAACCTTTAGCCGATGTAAGGGAGCTTATCCAGGTTGAAGATGTTATGGAGGATGAAGAACTACACTTGGGTAAACAATTTAAATATAAAGCATTAATAACCCTTTTAGATTATTCTATAAAGTGAAGTCTCATAATTTATTATCATCTGTCTGCCTTCCAGGTCCCAACGGCGCCCTGTTGTACTGCATGGAGTAAGTTGTTGATAGATTGGTATTGATTTGAAGAGTAAACTCTAACCATTTTGTTTTCCTTAAAACTAATTTAGTTTTCTTATGGGACATTTGGAGTCTTGGCTGTTACCCGCAATAGGAGAGGACTGGGATGGAGACTATTTAGTCTTCGATTGTCCTGGACAAATTGAGCTATACACTCACATGGACACAATGCAACGATTTGTGAAGCAACTTCAGGATTGGGATTTTCGGATTTGTGGAATCTACACAATTGACGCACATTTTCTTACTGATGGGAACAAGTTTATTGCTGGATCACTCACTGCATTGGGCACTATGATAAATTTGGAAATAGCTCACATGAATATCCTCACTAAAATGGACCTGCTCAGTAAACATGATAGGAAGAATATTGAACGATTTTTGGAGCCGGATACCCTAGAACTATTGAATCAAGAAGTGGAAACCCCATGGAATGCAAAATTTCTAAAGCTGTCGGAAGCGTTGGGAAAAGTTTTAGAAGATTACAGTCTCGTTAAATATTTCCCATTGGATATAAGGAAGGAGTCACATATGGAAAACTTGCTGTTAATGGCAGACCTTGTCATGGGAGTGTCTGAAGATGCAGATGTTAAAGTTAAAGATTTACCAGAAGAACATGACGATGACGAATGAATAGTTTAAGTACGTTTTCATAAGCAAATTTTTACTTTTATATAAGGCGTCTTAAATTGAATACAAAAATTCATGAATTATCTAATCTCAAACTGCCGGACGGATTGCTTTTTACAAAGTCAGAGTCTTGATACTCTGGACAAACCCGGTCTAACCAGAAATCATTCATTTTATCACAAATCTTAGCCTTAGAAAATACATGAATGGCTGTATCATTAAAAATGTCTGAATACTCGAAAGAGTTCTTTACTTCAAACTCTTGACAAATGTCTCCAATTCTAGATATAAAAGACAATGACTTTGATAGTAATCTCGGTGGGACAGAATTTGTGATATTACTAAAAGAATTAGAAATAATAACACAGTTTTTAAGTCTATCAACCTCCCAGTTTGCAAACAATATATTATTAACAAGTTGATGAGAAACATGAGGGAGATAAAATATTGTGACATCTTCAACAGACCGTTTTCCTTCTTCATTTACTTTGAGCACTGTAAATCCTAATTCTTCCAAAATTGCAGTTTCTTGAGCACAGAACATCTATTTTGAAAATAAATCAGTCAGGTTCATTTCAGTATTAGATAGTAATAAAAATATATTACCGGATCGAATAATTCCACAACAGGGCCAGGACCAGGGCGTCCATCCACCTCCATATCCAGTCCTTTCTTCAATTCAATCAAAGCCCCCAGTTGATACCGTGATATAACGCATTCGGAAAATGAACCCAAACCAAAACATACAATTTTTGAAGGGTTTGGATAACCCGTAGTAGATCCCGTTGGATCCAATGTTTGTAAACATTGGATCAATAGCTTTTGGAAATATGACAAGAAACCATAATCCTGTAAATGAACTTGAGCAGTCTGCAACTTCCTTAAAAAAACAATAAATTCAAAACCATTTTTGTATAAAAATAAGACCTCAGATAAATGTTTGCTTACTGCATGATGATCTCATTTGTCAATGTCAGACAACTTGAAGGCCCCTCTTCAGACTGAAGTGTTAAAGATTGGAAACTTTTTAAGATGGGTTGATGAACATTAACTTTCTCCAAAAATTTGTGTCCCCCTTTATTTCTCAGTCCTCGTTTACTCCTTGATTTTACCATGATAAATTCTTCACTGCGGAGAGATTTATGGTTCATTTTTTAAAAGCTGCCTTTGTATTTTCTGATGATGACTGATATAAAAATCAGTGGTCTCATCTGTTGAGGTCCAAGCAGAGGTTTGCGCGTGAGATTCTCATTTGGCCCATCCAACTAAACTCAATCAGCAGCTGGTTTGGTTCACTATACTACGGCTTGCTGAAGTGTCAAATTCATTAAAAAGCAATATTTCTGTACAGTCATAATTTTTTGGTCTTATTACTCGCACCTGCCAGCGTAATAAAATGATTGAAGTGACAGCACGCCTAAATCAAGGTGTCTACCTGGCCGGAGAAACGGTTGAAGTGACGGTCACTGTCAAAAACCCATCCCCACCCCTAGATGCCAAAAGTCAATGGAACGACCTTGAAGAAGTGTTGGCTTGGGCAAGTGCACAAATCCATTGTCAATGTTGGGTTAGTGGGTCTAGGGTCAAAGTTCCTGTTTCTCATCCACTTTCTGTTGAGGAATCTGCAGTCACAAATAGTCTCACTTCTTTCGCCCCATGTCGTGTCATGGACTACTCGACAGCTGGTGGTGGTGGAGGTACATCTGGCAGTAGTGGGAGTGGGGCTTCTAACCAAGGTCAGGGTCAGACCAATAGGGGAGGTGGTGGTGTGGGTGGGGTAGGAGGTCAAGGTCACGGAGGAAGGGTTGTTCTCTCCACAAAACCGGTTATTCTTTTCTGTGACCTGAGATTACTGCCGGGTGAAAGCAAAACTTGTATGTAACCAATTACGGAGATGGGTCAAGGGCAATGGATGGGATTAAAGTATTTGATTTGGTTATTTTTGCAGATTGGTATCGTGAAGTACTTCCCGTGGATGGGCCCCCATCATTTCGAGGGCAAACTGTTAAGTATGCTTACAAACTGACGGTGGGTACTCAGCGGGTGAATGCTCCAATAAAACTTCTGAGGGTTCCGGTGAGAGTTTTGGTGCTGCAAGGTATAAAATACACAAACACCATGAATTTAATTTACACCTACAATCTGCTTGATTGTAGTTTACTATTAGTAAATTATTAATGTAACTTGAATTTTCTAGAATTCACGGATTCAACAATTCTAAATGGAAGTGAAGACATTACTTTGCCAGCCAATCCATTTTTATCCGACCAAGAAAAAGAAACGCCACTGGATTCTGCGCTACAAGTTTTGCAAATTGTTACTTCTCAAAAGAATCAAAAGTTTTACAATGTAACAAATTCAAGGGGACATGTCGTAAAGTTTTGTGCGTTTAAGCAAGCATACAAACTTGGGGAAGACATTGTAGGGTTGTTGGACTTTACTGGGTGTACTGTTCCTTGTCTTCAGTTTGCTGTTACGCTACAAAGCATCGAAGAAGTGTCTCCAGAATGTAGAAAACTGGAAGGACAAAAACCGGCAGTGAGTTCATTTTCTAAATTTCACGAAATGTGTGTTGGATATCAGCAATCTCATTTTGTACTTCCGATTCCATTACATGTCACTCCTAGCTTTTATACAGATTTGGTAACGCTAAAGTGGCGACTTCATTTTGAATTTGTTACAAGTACTGAGGGTGAACATGAAATGTTGATGAAACCAAAAGAAAAACCAAAGAAGGAAGATTTAGATGGGCATGTATGGCAAGGTCCCACTAATGTCAAAATTGAGACAATGGTATGGGATTTACCCATTAAGTTGTACCCCAACCTTCCAACGTACATATCACAAGGATTGCAAACTCAAAATTGTTTTGATATTTTTTTCTAAATTAATGCCTTTCAACTAGATTGTGTTGTACCAGAAGAAAAGTGTATAAAAGCAATTAAATAATTTGAGACCAACTTTTTTTGCTACCACATATCTATCAAATTTTTTTATTATAGTTTTGCATTGTTTGGTATAGTTCGTATCGTATCACCGTTTGTGTATCTTTACTTAACAATTCATATCCAAGCCTGTAATCCTACATATAGTCGTGCCAGAATGTTTTTATCCGTAGCCAAATCCAGTAGGGAATCAATGACTTGTTCATGCGACAGCGTCATGTTATCATCATTAGCACTAATTTTCCTATTGTTCTTAACAATATCACAGTAAATAGGAACAATATCTTTCCAAGGGTTGCTTTCTAGTGTCTTCAACAGTATGTTCGTTGGGTTTTTGCAGGAAAGTTTTCTCTTAATCGTCTGCATCGGGATCCATTCTGTTGGGTGTTCGGGGACATTTTCTGAGGCCATGATGGAACCTTTTTTGGTGGTGGTCCACTTTATGTTATGTTCGTTGACAAATGCGTTGATAATGAACATAATTGTGTCTGACCATCCGAGAAGGCAACGCCACGAAATGCACATTGTTTCTCTAAACAAACCTGCAAAATAGTACATAAAATAAAAGTAATATTTATAGTTCCAGCAGGGTAAAAATAATCAGCGTATCTGTCTGTATATATTGTACCTTTATATCCATATGGCATCATTAAATGACAGAAATTTGGACCTAAGGGAATACCAACATTTAATTTTGTGCTCCGATTTCACTACATGTAATTGCTAGGTTTAATACTGATTGGGTAACTACAGTGGCGACTACATTTTGAATTTTTTACAAGTACTGAGAATGAACATGACCGTAATCAAACCCCAGAAGAGTTAATTGATTGAAAATTTTATTTAGAGCATAAATTCATGGACATAACTGGACAATATTATTTTTCGAATTCTGCGAGAAGGGCTAACCCATTCTCCATTTCATCAAGAATTGAGTTTTCATCTTTAAGACGGTATTTATAACCCCCTCCCCGTCCACCCTTTGATTTTCCCCCGTCTACTATATGAAACCACATGCTCATAAAGTCCCTTAGGTTTTCATCTTTGCATTGGGCTGATCTCCAAATGTAATTTGCAGAAGGTTTTCCATTCCTGTGTTCTCATTGTATTTGGGAAAATATTGCTTCAAATGTTCCACGATTTCTATTCCAGTTGCTCTCTTCTCGTTCTCAACAACTGTCCCGTCATCTTGTATGCCGTTCTTGATATTGATAATGCAGTCGGCAGCGATTACTTTCCAATGAATCTCAGGACATCTACAAAAATTATAATGATTGCTTATTTGACAATGTTTCATGATAATCTTAATATAATATTATCCCAATGAGATATGATTAACTTCTCTTACTACATCCAGGTGCCACGTTAGAGAATTCAAGAGTGTTAAATTGTGTTTGCGTGACTGACGTTTGAAGTTTGTATAGCTTCGACTTAAATTGCATCCAAATCAGTTTAGTTTCCAATTATGAAGAGAAATAATTATTCTTTGAAATTTACACAATTTTGTCAAAGACATGGAACTGAATACTATCTTGTTCTTACTGTCCAGTTCATCCAAAACTTCCTCCACGTAAATAAACTTAAAAAATGGAAGACATTTTTTGGGACAAAAATGCGCATCTACAAACAAAATTGAATCTGTTGTGTCGTGATTAGAACGGTCAAAATGATCTATTCTTTTCTTCAAATTTTTGGGTTGGCCAAAGTAGATGACTCCCTTTAAGGTACAGTTTGTATTTTTGCACATCTCTGCATAATTGCCAGCTTCGATACTTCTGCATGTGATGCTGTCTCATTATTGAATGTTAGTGGACGATGCGTCTTGAATGGATATCTGATTTGCAAATATTTAGACACAATTATCATCAATTTCAAGATATTTTTATTAATATTCACTTACCGATTGGGAATATCTTCTCCTTGATAAACGAGAGGGCAAAGTTTGCACTTGACATTACAAGGGACAGTTTTTTGAATGCTGATTGGTCCATCCTCCTGTCTAAGTTGGTTGAAAACCTTACTTTGTTCAGATATTTTTGACTCGTTCATTTTCAGCAGATTTCAAAGTACGAAATTATTATCATACAATTTGATAAATTATAAATCACAATTTGAGATTTCTAATTTAGGTAAACAGAACACGGATTCGTTTACATCATCCCTGTCATTAAGATTAATGTGATCGTTTGAACAAACATTACTGACAGTGACAACATTGTCAGTAATGCTCACTGGGGATGAGCATACAGCGGAACTTGTGTGTCGTGTGTACGTTACACATACGAAACACGAAACAAATATAATAAACAAATCAAAACGTACCCAGTCGGAACGGTATCATTTCAGGAATAGCTTGGGCATTGTTGCACACCTTATATAGTATGGTCAAACAAAACAAACTTTAAATATCTCAATGTTTGGGAGAAATTCCTCCGACTTACCTCGAATGCCCTTCCAAAATCAATACCAATCACTTTGCCCGTCTCCAGAGATAAAAGTGAATTTTGCAAATGTCGATCTCCAATTCTTAAAATTAGGATAAGTAAGGCAGATGTCGTTGAAATTACCCACAATCGTTTATTTATAATTTACCCAAGCAGCCAATGAACAAGACACATCGCAGCATAAGATCGTACAAAATTCTGTCGGACTTTGAAAAACTGCTCGTAGCTTCGGCATCGGTCCATCAAGTGGTCACTATTCAAAAATTGAGAATTATTGAGCAGTTTTTGAATTTTTCTTTATCTTACGACAATAAAGATGCTGGTGTGGTGGCGATGAGCGAATCAAAATGACGCTCGGCATATTGTCGAGTAGAATTTTTAGCAGCACCAGCGTAAAGAAGATAAAGTGGCGTTGGTGGTCTGAGACCACTGGTTTTCTTTATCCACTCTATATGTGAACCTGCTGCAAGATTTTGCTGCGCTTCTAAATGTTTCGTATTTGCAATGAATGAAGAAACCTTTGATGTTTTATCAAGCCACTCGATAATACCAAAGGACGCGGTTATTGGTATAGCCTGAAATGTTTTCATTATTGCGTATTTGATTAGAAAGTAGAACGAACGCTTTTCTTACCGAATAAGTGATAATATTGATTTTTCTTTGGTGAATTTGCGAGTTTTTGGCGAAAAAACTATTGGTCACTCGGAATACTTGTTGAATTCTCCGATCCTGACGAAGATCATCACCGTATTTTGCCAAAAAACTTCGTCGTTTCCCATCATTTCCCATAATGGTCATACGAATGGGGAAAGTTAGTGAACGGTAGATTTCAACCTAATAAACCAAGATTTCATCCATAATTCATTGTTTCACGAAAGATGGCGAATTTTGCGCGAGAATAACCGTTGGATTGAAGGACACAATGTTGGGATGAGAGTCAATATCAGGCATTGATAATTGATCAAATAATCCAGGAAATTTGAGAATTTCATTCGTTTGAATCTGATGAAATTTGGCTAACCACGGGGTAAATTCTTCCAATTTTTTAATCTTTACGCTTCCGCTGCCTTCATGAAAAACTTAACAAATAAAAACAAAATTAGAACTCTTTTTAATTAGTTGTGACTATTCTCGTAATGTACTTGTTTTTTCGTGTGACACTCTGATGGCTTCAATTCCCTGTTTCAAGTTGACTAAAAAAGCGAAGGGGAAATCTGGGTCCATCGATGATAAATATCTTGTTATAACTCCAAGCACCTGGTATTATCAACATTTGGCATGGTGTAAGTTTACGGAGAAGATAAATAAAGAATGGAAAACGAAAAGAGACCTCTTCAGCAAAATGAAGATGAAGAGACCCATAAATATTTCGATGATCCAAAATCTCTTGAAGTGTTTGTCGGAATTTAATCAAGGTGTCGTGAAGGGCTGTCACGTTCTTCTTACTAATCTGTGATAGAATGTCATCCAGTGCTGCTCTATGCACTATTGTGGGGAGCACCAAAGCCTTTAAGCTGCTAACATAATCGGCATAATGGCTCCCGGTACTGAGTAAAATAAAAATATCAGAAATATACAACATATGCATTAGTTTAATTTTATAAAATAATGCAATGAACCACGCACTTAGGTAGAATTTGTTCGTATTGTAACCGCAAAGCATCCGGATACATCTGCGCAATTTTTTGCAAAATTGGTTCCAATAGTTGATGCATTACTTGGTCATGATCGTAAGTTGTCATTATCTGAAAAATGAAGGTAATGTTTATAATAATTACTAAAGTAATTAACATTGTTAACATTTTGTACAATGTTATTATTGATTTTCCTACTACTCTCGTATAAAATAAACAATGTTACTAATGATAATGAGGCATTATTAATAAGTATTTATGAATAATAAAATATATATCATTCGTACTTGATCCAGCCAGGGCAAAAACTTCCACGTTGGTACAATAGTCCACTAGAATAAAATAAAGTGCATGGGTTTAGCA
>JAQIWQ010001194.1:0-11687 GCA_034695825.1 Folsomia inoculata
TTTAGTGATTGATCTTATAATCCGATTCTTGAGTGCAGGTGAATATGATGGATCGGCAGGATCCAAAGTATAAAGTGCAGGAAGCTTATTTTTGGTTATCGCGACCAGCCTAACCATTGTATTCGCCTTGATGATTTGACCACTTTCTGCAACCTCATCCATTATCCCTTCAGCACATGGATTTGTATTGTCCTCGTCACTATCTTGATATTGATGATCAAGAAAGTCCCCCTTTAGCGATTGCAAATTTTGTGCATTAACTTTTTCACAATTCAGATATTATTACTTCACATTTCACCATGTTCACTTCTTGTTGTTCTTCTTCCTCTTCTTTCTTGTTCTTGTTCTTCTTCTTCCCATTCACTTTCTTCCTTCACATTATTAGTATTTTCAAATTTTATACATTTACATTTTACACAGATGTTCGGAACGAAAAATTTGTTAATTGCGTTTGAAATGTTTTCCCCGTTGACAACTTCCATCAACCAATTCAATTGCGTTGATTTTGAATTGGTTGAATTGGTTGAATTTTTTGAATCATGTTTTCTACTAGGTTTTTTATATAATTGATATTCCATCAAATGCGTAGGTAACCTCTGTGACTTGTGACAACGTCTGAGGGTCATACCAGTATTTATAACAAAATTCATTGTGTATACAAACAAATATTAAAAGTGGAAAAACTAAGACTTTTAAATTATTTAGTCTTAGGCAGCTAAAAGTGAACTGAAATAGAAACTAAAAAGTTCATTTTTAAAGCTAAACCATGTTGATCTGAAGCCTCAACTTGGGAACAATAAATTAAACCCTAATACGCATAAAACTGTCAAGTAGATAATAAGATATCTCCCTGCATCTTTTCTACAGTCTTAAAGACAATATGGTTAAATGAATGCTTGCAAAGCTTTGGTATGTTGCAAGATTATGAGACAATCTATAACTCGAACCAGTTCCATCAGTTTTATTTAATTATCTTTGTAATGAATCGGTCCTTTTTGCAACGACATGAGATATTGGTTAATATTGTAGTGTTATGCATTGTTATCGAATTCCACACCTAATTTTAAATGTATTTGACCTCAGATGAAATATTTCATACCTGTACATTACAATTTGCTGCCCACCTTAGCTCAGCTTCATTCCACATTGTCTCAACAATACATTTAATTCAGTCTCACTTTTTCAAAATCAATTGACAGAAAAATCAAGCAAAATGATTTTTTGGTGTCTTGTGAGCGTTGTTTGGTTTGTTTGTGTGGAACCAGCAAGCATCCAACATTGCCCTGATACAAATTGTTTGGACTGTATTTCGTCCACAAACTGCATTTTCATTGTCACTCGTACGTTTGAGAAAAAATGCATTTACAAATCTAATTTTAAACAACACAAGGTTAAATCTGTATTCAACAACGCGGATAGGTGTCAAGAAGTTCAACGTTATGAAGGTACGTATAGTATAAAAGTTCTTGGAGCTAGCAATACACAAGAAAGCCATGCATTTCTCAGTGTTTATTTATGGCACTTCCTGTAGACATGCCAATGAGGTCTATGGGGAGACAAGAGGACAGATTTACAACACAACCATTTCAACTCATTCCAACGACAGCTGCTCCTGTCTTACATATTTCTCAGTTACAACTGCCAACAATTTCACATTCATTCGCCACTACCCCAATTCCATTTCCAAAAACCATCTACAACGTTACCATCCAGTCCTCCAGCAACAACGCCAACCACTCCTGTTACGCTTATGCGGAATGAATTGCCGAATAAATACGTATTTGGTTGTATAAAAATTGATTTATTTTAAAGAAATATTGAAAAATGGTTGTGGTTATAATTACTTTTCTTCCTTGGAAATATATTTCAATTCCCAAGAATGAAATTAGAATTCTCCACGGAAATATATTACAATTCCCAAGAAAGAAATATGAAAGGATGAGAGGATTCTCTTTAACCCAGGAATTGGTTTATCCAACGGAGTAAAGTAAATGCTTATTTCTACAGATTTCTGGGCTTTTTATACCCGTGTTCTTAATCTCTACGTACATGGCTACTTAATTTACACGTATTATATTATTACATAAGAGTGAGACTTCCATGGTTGAAAAGAATCCTTGCTTTACTTTATTCGGATTTTACTGCATGGATAAATATGTTGTGGTAGGTTAGTATTGCTGGATGTGTTGTGGTAGGGTTGAGTGGGTGGTTTTTATGCGTAGAGAGAATTGGTTACACTGCAAGGCTGTACATATTGGGGTAGGTTTGGGTATTTAGTAGGGGAATTGGGTACTTGGTTTCTTTCCTCTACTCTAGTTTACAAAATCCCTTTATATACATATACCCTTTAATATTTAATATAATAATGCGTAACATGCATCCCCCGCAAAACCAAATTTTAATCTCCTGATTAAAATAAAATAATTTTATAAGTAAAAGAAAAGATATAATTTAGTAATATTTTAAAGAAAAATTTGTAAAAGTGAAGATGTAATTTTCTTGTGTGTTTAAAATAAAGTGATTTTGTGTGGCTTATGTGTCACTTTCACTCTCGCTAAGTTTCAAATCGTGGATTTTATCGCCCATTTCTTCTGATTCGAATGATGAGTCGGAGGAAGATGAAGAAGAATCCGAAGATGAAGAAGAATCAAAAGATGATCGAATTTAAATGTTTCCGAGACAGTTTCTTCGTCAAATGTTGGTGCTTTCTTCAAATTTTGAAGTATATTCTTGAAAGTTGAGTGTATGGGGTGATCATTTGGAAAAAGATTGGTGTCTTCTGGAGTTTTGTCATCAAAAAGGTGAGATAGAAGTTGTTTTTTCTCTTCATTTTGTTTCTTTCTTTCTGTGAAAGGAATTTGTTTTTTCAATTTTCGAATTGGTTGAAGTTTTTTAGATTTTTGAAATGGGATTGATTGTTTCGTAGGTGCGGATTTGGTATTTTTTTCAGATGAGACAAATGAAGTTGATTTTGAAGTAGATGGTTGGCATGAAATTGGAGGTGGTATTGGAAGGTTGATAATTGGATGATGAATTTTTGAGACAAATTTAGAGATTTGCGTTGTACGTAAAGATTGTTTCTTAAATTCCTCATTAGTGTTTCTGATAATTGTATTTTCGATTATTTTTGAATTTTAAGTTTCTGCTCCATTTCTTGTTTTGCTTGAAAGTTAATTGCGCCATTTTTTACTATTTGTGCAATTAGAGTGGGTGAAGGATATGGAAGAGGATCACGGTTGATGTTTTTCATGTTATTGATTGATGGTTTTTGCATGGATTGTTTTTGAGAATCCTGAAAAATTGTAGTAGGAAGTGGCACGGTTGCCATGGGTTTTTATGATGAGAAGATGTAGTATTAAATTGAAAATTTGGATTTTTATTGTTTGCTGTGAACAATTAGGAACATTGTGGGGAATGTTGTTGTTGGGGAAAGTCATTTTTACATGTAGATTTGTCTGTTGAGGATATTGAAGGGTTTGATTGAATTGGAAGAATGGGTTGAGAAGTGTTTCATCCGAAAGATGAGGGATTTTTGCTGGAATTGGCTATGAATTTTGTCTTTTCTCTCATTTTTTTTGTTTTCGTCTTTCGTTACGTTTTTTGTTTGCAGTAGCGTTGATTGTTTTTTTATCCTGCTCGTTGTTGCTATAATTATCCATTTTTGTGTACTTTCTGATTGAAAGTGATTTATAGGTTGAAATTTGAAATTATGTCTTGTTCAGTGATGTTTAGATGTGTTCAGTAGAAAATGAATTGTGAAACTGAAAGATTTTTAGGAATTAGGTTATGTCAGAAATAAAAATAACGGGGATTGTTTTTTATTGCTAAAAGGGTATTCAATTTACAATATTTTTCAGCAGAGATGCTTCTGTATCTATAAATGAACAATGTTTTTTTATTACTTTAAAAGGGTCATGAAAAAAAAAATTTGTTGAAAAGAAGGTAATGTTTTTTGGAGAGTGAAGGAGATTTTTATTATTAATAGTAGTAGTAGTAATTTTATTGCTTATTGGCATGTAGCCCTTGAAAGGAGATTTTTATTATTAAGTAAACTAGAACGGCTATACTTGTACAATTAAAACTTATAAATTATTTTTACCGTGTTTTTGAAATCTATATTTTTGTTTGATAATTGTTAATTAATTTAAAGTAAAATTAAGTAGTGGTTTTATTTAAGTCTAATTTTTAAAATTATCGATATTTTTTGCATGAATGTTGTCTAAAATTTCATGTAAAATAAAATGTAAGTAATATAATATTTATTGAATTGAATATTATAATCGGTAAGTAATGATTTTTTTTATATATTTGTTAAGCCAAATAAAATGTAACTTTTTAGTAAATTATTCCGTTTTTTGTTTTGTTTTGCTGAAAATAGAAAGATTTAATATTTAATTTTTTGTAATTTATGCATTTCTTGTGCAACTTGATTAGTAGGATAAGGTCGAGTAGATGTCTGTGACATTTGTGTCAATTAGGAGTTCAATTGTTTCAGTTTGTTCTGGGGCAGAAGGCTCATCTTGAGACATATTCGAATAGGATGAATCTTTTTTGTTTGAGATTTTTATTTCATTCAATGAAATATATGAATGAAATTTTCCGTCATTAAATAAGTGTCCAATAACTGGAAGTTTTTTAAAACATGGATACTTGTTTCCAATAGGATATCTGAAGAATTTCATTAATGTAAATGTGAAGTACATCACAATGATAGAAATCAAAACTGTAATTGCGATTGTGAAATATTTTTTTATAGGGTCAAAACTCATTTCACTAAGTGTATTTCTTAGATCAATTTGAGAAGGGGTGAAAGAATATCCTTGTTGTTTGGCATCAATTAAACGATCTACTCTTGATTGTTTCTGAAGTTGTTTAAGCAATCCCAAAATTGTATCCTCACCAGAAATTTCTTTCACTGAATAGATCCCTGGTTGTTCGAAGGATAGGTCAGGCATAGGATGAAATTCAACACCTTCAGATGGGGATGGAAGATATTGTAGGGTTGATGCTGGAATTGAGTGGTTACTTAATTGGATGACTCATATTTCACCCATATCAAACATAAAAATAGGAGCAGGGCATTCGGTTAGAGTAGGGGTTTCCACAAGTTCATGACTTAGTCCTTGTAACCAAGCAGTGTATCTCACATGGTCACTCATATAAGTAACTGGCCATTCTCGTGAACAATTTCTTTGTGGAAGAAACATATATTCGTACACTTCTTTGCATTTAGTTATACATAGAGCATCTCCTCTGAGAGTACTTCTATATCTACCGTCTCTCATAAGTGCACGTACTGTTACTGAACTTTGTCCTCATTCTGCTAGTGCTCTTTCAAGCTCAAGTTCAAGTTGGTGAGATCTACAAGTCTCCCTATGCAATGTTTGCAATGCAAATGTTGTATTGTCTTTTAAAACATCATATAGATATTGCAATTCACCGTTTATTTGTGCGTCAAGTTTTATTTTGGGAATTTTTCCTCTCGTATCCCGAATTTTACGAATGTTGTTGTGATATTCTATTTCGGTGTCTAAAGTAAAAGTATCATCCAATTCTAGTGGTAAGAATTCACTTCGGTTGGTTGGGGTAAATAACAATCCTTGTTTGGAATATCCCATCTTTACAGATTTGCATAAAATTTTTTGGGTTGGATTTTTTACAGCTAGGTTGACCCCAGGACATGAAATGCGATCATTTGTTCGAAGACACTTTGTTGTTTCGCCTTTAATTAGTCTACAATTTTCTGCATGTCTGGATTCCCAAATAAGAATTCCTTCTTCTGTTGGACAATATCCTTGGGTTGCAGCACATGCTTCAGTCTGTTTACTCATAGACATTATGTTGTCGTCTTCATTATTTACGCTAATTTGCATATTAACGAAATAATAGTTTGTAGTTGTTTTGATATCTGTATATGCCCAATAGAAATCCGCTTCTACATCTTTTTTGGTGCTAAAAAATCCATCTAAAACCATTTCCATTTTATCTCCTTCAGGACTTTTATGTTGAGCTATCATCTTCTTGCATTGTTGTTGCGTAACTGGGACTTTTTCCGAACTCTTGTCTTGGCTGTATGAACCCCAGAAGAAATAACTTTTTCTTGCGTATGTGGTGATGTTATAACATTCAAAAGCATTGATTGATTGCTTTGTGATGCTTGGCCACCAAAATGTTATTTCTGTAACAATAGTTTGTTGATTAGTGACGTCAACAAGAGGGCAGGTAATTGGAGGGGGGATTCTCCAAAGGGTACCGCAAGAAAATCCATGGCATAGGTAGAGGGGTACATCCTTTTTACCGAGATTCATAAAATAGTCTTTAATAGGAATTTGTCTTTGCACTTGGTCTTGTGAATTTACAGTTTGAATGATTATTATAAAACACACTTGAAGCACGAACTTATTCATTATTTAGGAAATGGCTGTAATATTTCGAAAGTAAAAATTATGCATACTACAGCGTCAGACGGTATAGTACTGACAGGATGTGGAAATACTGTTGAAAACGTTGAGTTCACTTGTGCGCATTTGGGGATTGGAAAAACTTATTCCGTTCAGTTTATGGAAACGAAAACAAACTACAGAATTTGAAATTTGACCATGGAGGAATAGCCAGGGGAATATCCATAGATGGATGCAGGAACATTGTTGACCAGGTTAGGTTAGAATCTTATGCTGTTGGGATTTCAGTTAAAGAAAATTCCTGTCAGAACTCAATATCCAATATTAATTGTCAATATGTTGAACAAGGCATAATTATACGTGGCTCATTCAATAGTCTTTCCAATGTGAATTTGGAGAAGAGTGGAATCAAAAAAGGCGTCACGCTCTACGGTTTAAAAAACAAAATTGATAACTTGATTTGTGAAAACTTGAGAGAAAATATTCCTGGATAGAAAGGAATTGGGATTTGAGAATATTTTCGCACAATTCCACAGTAATTAATAGCAAATGTGGTCCCATTTTAGTGGACGCGAACAATGTCTCATTGCTCAACGTCGACTGTAAGAAAGTTGCTAGCGTTAATAGTTCGGTTGAAGGACTAAAAATGGTCAATTGTTATGGCGAAAAACTAGTAACCTCAAAGAATGTAAGCCTGACAGAGTGCAACTTTAAGATACGAAAAGATGGCCGATTGTGGTTATAAATTAACATATTTATATAAAGCTATATAATATGTTTTTACCAAATATTTACCAACAGAATATATTATATCAGGGAAATTAGATTAGATAATTAGATTAGATAATTTAATCAAAGCATCCTATCAGTAGTCAAAACTATATTACGAAACATTTACTCGGCTCTGTGCTAGTACGAGAGGGTATTCGCTCGGGCTGTCAGATAAAAGGGAAACTGACTACAGGTATTACTTCACATTAGTGGCAAGAGTGAATCCTGATAGAGTACCCCACTATGAGAAGGCTCAACTCTGAGAAATTGTCAAAGTATGAACAAGGTTACTAAATATGTAATCCACTACGTAAACTATTCATATATCGTCATTCAGTATTGTAAATTCCTTTGATACCGTGCTAAAATTGTTCACTAACTATCTAACGATATCAGATTGTAACACAACGTCAACTAGAAATAACAAATATCATTCACCAAATATTGTATGCAAATCGACCTAGGGAGAAGGCACATTCAAATTCAATGCGAGTAAGCTTTGGCTAAATATAAGAGTTAGCAGCAGAAAAGGGTTTATAATGTTCAAAAGAAACTTGTTCACATATTTACTAAATTAACTGTGTACTGTACATTAATGAAATTAATTAACCTTTAGCGATATATAAAATTAAAACCTATGATAATCATCAAATTCACAATCCTAAAATGATCACCTACCTACCTACAAGGACTGTGTCCTACTTCAAATCGTCGGAAAACGTTACCATGTGAAAAGGCTAACAAGTGCATATTTGTTAAAAATTCCTATAAGCGAAGGTACCCCTAAAACACAATCTATTTTACAAATGTCAAAGGGCAAAAATTTAATATTTGAAAACCTTTGCAGTTACATGGAAAAAGACGGAATCGGTACTCTAACCTCACTGTAGAACATTGTAGATGCAAAAAGTGTCACAGTAACGCCGGTAATTTACCTTTTCTATTCATCTACATATAAGTTATTTATAAGTTATTTATAATTTTGAAGGTTCAAAATTTGCAAAAATGCAGAAATTTGCACCCACAGCTTGAACCTGGGATTTTTCAACGATGTTGACAATCCTGACGATT
This sequence comes from Folsomia inoculata, assembly GCA_034695825.1. Lineage (NCBI taxonomy): Eukaryota > Metazoa > Arthropoda > Collembola > Entomobryomorpha > Isotomidae > Folsomia > Folsomia inoculata. Next base: position 8,244 of record JAQIWQ010001194.1, read on the forward strand.
TGATTACTTCCCAAACACAAATATCATTCTGCTTTATCACTAACACCTCCCGACTGGTGGACTTTTACTTATAATCAGAAAAACAGCCAAGTCAAATCAGAACTACTATTATTCCGAATAAAACTACAATAAGGACCACAGGAACAGAAAACAGTTCTATTTTGATATGACGTAGTCACGTAGTGAAGGAAAATGAAGTGATTCCTTTGTAGCATTAATTAAATGTACTTTAAATACAATTAATTTGTATGCTATAAATGCACACCTCTCGTGGAAAGATAAAAGGTGGCCTGATTGTTAGTGAAAACAAAACTCTAATGTAGTTTAATTAGCCGTATAATCAATTAATTAGCAATTAGTAACTAGGAAGGAGAATTAAGAATTAATTATTTAATTAGAATTGCTTACTATCGAATCCAGATTAATTACAAAGAATTTATACAATGATGTTGTATCATATATTATATACAAATAGATACATGTCTTTAGATTGTGGTTTTGATGGCGATAATTATTATTTGCTGTTTATATGAATATTTGCTAATATCATTTGCTATGTAAGTATGACGCACACAAAACGGTCCAGTTTCATTCTCAACAAGCTCATCAGAGTTGGTAGAACCAGGATGATCGTTGAGTTGGGTATTATTTAACTATTAGCCAACTGGTTTGACACAAATTCAAATCGAATTTTAAGTTTTGAATATCTTAAATCAAGGAACACAATAAATAAGTGTTTTTGTATATATTTTAGTACAAAATAAGAAATGTTTGTTTTCGGCTTGAGGATCCATTTAATAACAAATCACCAAAATTAGCCATATACTATATACCGCTACTCTATGTCGAAAATAATGGACTTGGTCACAATGGACAATATCTTTAAGTTTATCAAATCGGAATTATCCGTAGCCTTTCATTATCCTGTCCGATTATAAATAAGGTATCCTTTCTTGCCGATAAGCATATCTAATTACCAGTGGTTTCTTATTCGTCAAATTTAAGACAGCCTTTATTTATGCACTATCCGATACTATATTCATGTACTGATTTACGTACTATATTAACAAATGTGTTTGACGATTGCTGCAGGCCGTAAGACACTATCCCATTATCTGATAACGATTGGAGCAAACATTATTAAAAGACCTTTGAACCAGAGAGTACAGAATTGGATTTAAGATTTTATTTAACTTTTGAGTAACAATAAATTTTAATCCAGCCATCAGTATTAGCCCATTTCATTTTACAACTTATTTCAACGTTTCAATTTATTTTCAAATTTATTACACTGCAGCCAATTTCTCCTGTTCTTGCGATTGTATTAAGATCAGTGCCAATACATCCCAATACGAGGTCTGCCATATCCTCCTCCGTAGTGAAAACCATAGGGTTCGAAAGCGTATTCATCTGCACCAATAGGTCTTCTTCGGAAACGTAATTGTGGATCAAATCCATCCCCTCCTTCTGCTAAATTTATCAATATTTAAGAAACAATTTAAAACGACTGCCTTAAAAAATGTCGAATTACCACCGAAAGCTGTCACAGCTGCAGCTAAGCAGATGAGCAACAGTCCAAACAATAATTTCATTGAAGGAGACATCATTCGTAAAGTTTTCCTAAAAGAACAGCAAATAAGAGCGATGTTGAGTCTTCTGGAAAAGACTTTGGAATGCAATTAATATCAATCTCCCCAACTTTTTATACGCTTATCAAACAATGCAAAATTTTATTTTAATTGAAGGTCCCCAAACTTCTTGGTTTGTGTTACACAATAATCATTGAATTATTATCTTTCATTGTCTATTAAATCAATGGCGACTGAGGAAACTGTTTCCATTTTATTGAATTTATCATTCATAACTAAATGTAATTAACCTTCCATTGTTCATTCTGTCGTTCAATATGTTTTTGCAAATTGGCAGGATACAAAATTTCAACAAGGTGCAAATTATGGGTCTGACGAAGGCACAATGTATTTTACTTGTAACATCTTTAATTTGGTTGCATCATTTGAGAATGATGACATGACCCATGGCCGGGTATTTTGAACATTATATGTGGTACCCCGTAACTGCAAGTAGTGAGGTTACTGGTGTGGGTAAGCAATCCAAAGACATGGTAAAAGGTAATCAAATCTTTATTCGAACTACGTTATACAAGAGGATACAACTAAAATGTAGTTTCTTCCTTATTTTCTACCCAGTAATGTGGATTGCACAAACTGTTTTCTTGGACAAATTGCTTCCCTTCAATCTCCAAGAACAAAGTGGTCATTTTGTGGGCTCATCGATAATATTTGTAGGTGGTAAAAAATTAGTTTTATGTATTCCATCACTCCACTCGTACAAACAATGCATTACCCAATTTCAGCGACGTTCGGTTCGGATGTTCACCTTCAATGACAATGGCCATTTACATATTAAACAATGGCAGTTTTCACTTAATTTAATTAGCGTAAGACAAACGAACGAATTTGTTTTGTTGGTAGGAACCTTCGACTAAAGTAAAAATCTTTATTGTTTGACAAAGTAAACTAGTTAAATTATTTTGCATTTCAGCGTCTGGGTGAGACCCAACTCAATCTCATGTAATGTTTTCCAAGAAAACTATCATTACTTTAATTTTCAAATGAAAAATGTCTCCCCCAATGAAATTAGTGTTTGCAATGTTGTTCATTTACTTGGATGTTGCAGCTTCCGGTGGTAACTCGAAATTTTAGTTGTTAATTTTTTAAGACACATTTTCAATTACATCTGTTAAGTAAACTTGGCAGGAGGAGGGGATGAAAACGAGACGCAATTGCGTCTCCGGAGAAAGTGATTCCTCTGAGTACCACTACGACTTTCCAGCCTACGGTGGACACTATGGAGGGGGATATGGCCGCCCTCGAACTGGGATGTATTCGCATTGATCTTTGCAGATATGAAACCCCACAAAACTGTTCACAATGAGAAAACGGCTACAAATGCAAGTTTGAAAAATTGAATTAAATTGGAAAATGAAATAAAAAGGAATGGAAATGGGTAAATGATGGTAGTTGAATTAATATTTAATGGTACAAATAATGCTGTGAAGGTCCAAAGGGTCCAATACATTCAGTACCCTCGTGGACAAGGTCTTTTAAAAATATTTGCACCCATCCTTATCCAGAGAGTTGCATAGTATTTGGTTCCCAGGAGAACAGGGCAGCCTGTATGCCTCATTTTCACACTTAGATCCTCTCCATTGGCTAGTAAGTTTTCCCTAATTGATGAGTACCAACAAATTGTTTATTTTAATTAAATAATTATAAAATGTATTTATGTAATTGATTAATACCAGTAAACTGCGGAGCCCTCCGTTGGTTTAACCGCTTCACTCCTGTAACGACTATGTGGCGTATGTATCCGTTTCCTCCGGGTACGACGATGTGGCGTATTTCCCCTTGACACCGGGTACGA
>JAQIWQ010001195.1:0-11684 GCA_034695825.1 Folsomia inoculata
ATTCCAGAACTTGATGAAAATACGTTTACTAAGATTTGTGTAAAGTCTATTTTGTCTATAATTAAGTAAGGCAGCGTGTCTAGCTGTCTCATTTATCATCTGTATGTTTATAGATACCCCACCAGTACTTTATAACGATAGTTTAGGATTAATGTTAAATTGATTTTTCTGCAGTTTATTCAGACATTTTCGTTTCGCCAACTTTCTCTAATTTTGGCTATAACCTTCTTCTGCTACGTGCTACCTGTATTTAGTATTTTTTGGTGTGCTTGAAAGCTTTACAAACTTCGTGTTGTCAATTATTATCAATATGCAAGTGAAATAGTTGGAAACTTTGTTAAAATGCTATAAAATCTTTCTTGTCTTCTTTGAAATGTATGCCATGATGGTCGTTGTTGCTATTAGAACGGGTTCGTTTCATTGCAGTGCCAATGAGGATCTGAAAACAGAGGCTGTTATATATTTTATAATGTACGTAAATGTGAGATACGATATTCTAGATAGTAGATATTTAGTATATGCTTTTTAAGTAAGAGTTGTGTCAAAGTTACTGCTCCAAGTGCTCCATTGTTTATCTGACCACTGATTTAAAAATGCTGTTATGCAGCTTATTCACACTGACTTGGAGGGTAATTTCCAAAGATGTCTACAGATAAAAAAAATACCACAATGACCCAACATAAAAGTAAGAAGAATGATGTCAGCGATTATTTGTAATCCAGTATTAAAACCATGTAAATACCTAAGGTACTTGCCTAATTATTAGATTTGCGGAAACTTTAAATGTCGGTGAATAAAGAAACGAAGGGTAAAACATCAAAGTGTTCTTCGAGTTGTATTCAAAGTGCATAATTATTGAAAACATTTTAACAAAATTCACCAAATGCATCTACTTCATAATGATTAATGGAAACACCAATCATCTCATATACGAGAAGGAATAATGAATACAGTAAGATTGAAACGTACAAAATACCTCCTCTGCTGATTTAATTGTTTTGATTAAGAATGTTGTTGGATGTCATTAACAATTTCTCATTAAGTTGTGTTTGTACACGAGTCAATTGGCTGAGATACATTGTCATCAAGAGGTCCTGTAATATAGCACAAAAACAAAATTGTTATTAATAAACTTGATCAATTTTCAACAGTAAGTGGTCGAGTGGATTTGGTATTCGATTGGCTCGAAAAAAACTACCTTAATGTTAGAACTCATCATGTTATCCAAATCTTCTCGAGACATGTTTGGAACTGCTTGAACCAACTTGAGTAAGTTACGACCAATAGAATTGTCCGGTGTCACTTTGTCGGCAAGAACGTCTTCAACATAATTCAGCACTAGACTGATGGCATCTTCAAATTCAGCAGTTGCATCCGCAATCTGAGGGAGTTCCGATTTTGGCTCAACTTTTCCCGTCATGCGTGTTTTTACGAGGGTTTTCACTTCAAAAACATTAACCATTTTAATTTTGTCTAATACAATCCGAAATATTTCATTTCATTCAAACTTACATGCAACAGCCTCTGGAGGGTATTGTATTAGATCCACTGGCACAGGGCTAAACATTGCCCCCTGCGACCCTTCAGGCACCCCAATGTCAACCCTAAATAAAACAAGCAAAGATCTTGGTCCTCCTGTCCTGTACTAAATATTCAAACCAAATAAAAACTCACTGAACAAATCCTTTGATGCCCATTTTCCCCGATCTGGAAAAAAAATTAATCACGCATTACTACAACTGTTGTATATAAGATTTAAACCCAACCAAGGTTAAACATGTAAAAAAATGCCAGTATGGAAAGAGGCATTTGGTCACTGGCTGAATAAAACGTATACTTTTTGCTCTCTGTTATCAACAAATTCTCCCAATATATTACATAGTATGGTGTAAGGCTAGAATTACTCAGCGGTATCATGGAGGGTGACACAGAAGAAATTCCCCTCACAGTGCAGCAGCTCGCCATTGCAATTACTTCGAAAGGAAGGCTGACACCGGCGATGAAGATGAAATCAATCTCCATTCACTTTGATTACACTTCGGAACACGGCTGTCATATTGGTCATCTATATGCTAGAGGCTACTCGTATGACCCGAACGACGCGATCGGTTTTGATTTTTGCGTGTATGGATATCAGCTGGCATGTGATGTGAAATTTTGGCTACGAGACTACTGTGACGCGTACTGCGTGCTGAAGCTCCCTGATCGTATTCCACGACTTTGGAATATTGCTGCTGAACTCAAGATAATGATTCATAACATGGTGAAATTACTTCCTACCGCTACTCGAGACTACATAACAAAACAACCAGAATCTTATGGACTTGCTGAATCTGATTCCAAGAAACGCAAACATACTAGTTAAGCATTGCTCCACTATTCAATTAATGAATTTGAAGACATAATTTTGTTACTGTTATATGAAGTGATTAGACATGAAATAAAAATGTTCTCTATTTAATCCCAAACTTGTACACACTGACCGCAAAGTAGTATCCACCAAGAGATGGACAGGATTTGGACATTGTCGAGCGTAATAGTCGTTGATGGGGACAGCAATACTCGTAACTTCAAACCCTGTTGCCCACCATCCAACAATCACCTCAGAAGGATGCACCTGTTTGTTCAACTTGTACATTGTATCCGCAATATGCATTTCAATCGACACCTACAAAAACGATTCCAAATCCAGATTACAAACTGATGGAAACACTGTCAAATAATTTTTAGCTCACCGTTCCATCATGAGGGCTGATACTATGTGGGACAACAAAGCAGTTGCTCACTTCCACACAGTTCTTATCAATGGTACCTACAATAACCAACAGCACTTTATTACAAACATCCAACATTGTTTAAATATGATCTAACAGTAAATTACCCAAAAGTGTTCCAAGAATGGATGAACGATCCAGATTTCGACGTTCATATGCGTTGACAATCTGAAATAGGACAACAGGATGAACCTTCACCGTCAAGTTAAGAACCATTTTGCTTTAAATTTTCAAGTATTTTTATTGGAAATTGGAAAAGTTGACAATTAGTGCAGCAGTAGCAGCCGGGATGGAAAGTGGAGAGTGTGACTGAGAATGAATGGTGGCGGTTTTTGGGGTACTGTTGGACCTTTAAAAAGAGTGAAGTGTTGAATCAACTCTGACGATTTGTTGGAAGTTTGGTTAAATTTTACAAAGTATTAATTGTAGTAATTTAATTACGATTCTTAAGTCAAGATGAGCTACTCAGAAAGTGAACGGTAAGTTTGGTTGTTGATTTATTTATGGTATTAGTTTGTTTTATAAAGTTAATTGCAGAAAGTTGACAAATGATGACTTTCGAAAGTTATTTATGACGCCGAGACATCCAGGTGATGGAGGTCCAAGTAGCCGAAGCAGTGATTCCTCCTCTATGCCACCTCCATCCTCTGGCAGCCTCCCTTCCAGTGTCAAAAAACATGTGGATAAGGAAAAGTTTGATAAAAGGAAAAAGAAGAAGCAGTTTTACTCCAAGATTAAAAAGGAAGAAGATGACGCGATGGCAGAATTGGCGAAAAAGTATCGAGATCGTGCCAAAGAACGGAGGGATGGTGGAATTATCCCGGATCAACAACAACGGGAATCTGAACTGCTTACGAACCAAGGGGCTTATAGAGCTGTGGCCCCTGATTTTAGGGGGTTAGTACTATCAATTTCATTTTTGAACATTTTTGGACATGCATGTAAATGTTTGAAATGCAACATGATTTAGGAATGTGGATGCTGCAGAAAGGAGAAAGCAAATGATTCAAGAATCTAAATTTTTGGGAGGAGATATGGAGCATACCCACTTAGTGAAGGGATTGGACTATGCTTTGCTTTCAAAGGTAATTTCGTTCAACGAAATTCGTTGTTTATTATGAGGGATTGTTTCTAGAAGAAATATATGAATATGGTTGGGTTTAGGTCAAAAGTGAAATTGATGTCAATCCAGATGACGACGAGGATGAAGTTGAGGAGCCTGAAGAAAATCAAAATGAGGCAAGAACAGAGAAAAAGGACAAGGAAAAACCTATCATTCAATCGTTGGATCTAGAATCCACTTTTAAAACTAAACTTGCCAGAAATATACACAGGGTGTTGTTCAAAACTGCACTACCGGAAAGGAACGAACTTTTTATTCCTGGAAGGATGGGTAAGTTTGATGTGCACGAAATGTGATGGATCTATCATACAAACCCAAACGCATCTTTCCGATTCTTTTTAGCTTATGTTATGGATCTGGAGGAAGAATATGCCGAAAGCGACATCCCCACAACGCTCATTAGGAGTAAAGCAGATTGTCCATTGGCAGAAGGACAGGCAACTCTTACGACAAATGACATTGTTATTAACAAGTTAGCACAGATTCTCTCGTATCTGCGACAAGGAACTAAATCTTCCAAGAAGCACAGAAAGAACAAGCAGGAGGTTAAGTCTAGTCGAGAAGAAAAGGTAAACAGTGAATTAAAATGCTTACTGTTACTGACGTCGTCCTGATACTTGTATTTAGGTAACAACCGTGTCCTCATCCAGGAAACAAGAGGATGACAGTATTTATGGAGACATTGGAGACTACACTCCAACAGTGGATAAATCAAAGTAACATTATTCTACTATTCAAGACAATTAACATTACTCAAAATTAACGAAGACTTCACTGTCATTCTTTCCAATTGTTTGTGTACTGCACTTCAACTGACTAAATAATTTATTTAGGAGCAGAGATCGTGATCGCGATCGAGAACGGGGTAAGGACAGGCGACGAGATGATAAAGAACGATCATCCAAGAAAGCTCCTTATTTTGAGAAACCTGCTGATGAAGAAGATCGAGGGTTGGTTTTGGAACAAGCAAACCAAATGGTTGATCAGACGTTACATAAACGAGACAGGGAAGCTTGGAATGATGTGGATGGCCCTCAAGGCGGAGATCAAACATTTGGTTCTATCCTGAAGAAGGATGAAAAGTCAATGTCTAGAACACAAAAGCTGCTATCAAAAATTAACTCGCAGCCTGAAGGATACGCTGAATGCTATCCGGGATTTGATGAAATGCACGATGCAATGGATGACTCGGACGAAGAAACAGATTATTCTAAAATGGATCCGGTGAGCTCTATCAGTGACCACAGTAGTTTTCATAAAATTGAAAGTATTGGTTAATTTTTGCAGGGTAAAAAGAAAGGAACTGTTGGACGATGGGATTTTGACTCAGTCGAAGAATATGGGGAATATATGAGTAATAAAGAAGCCCTACCGAAGGCTGCTTTCCAATTTGGTGTTAAAATGAACGATGGCCGCAAAACACGCAAAGTTCAAAAAACCGAAAAACAAGAGAAGCAACAGTTGGACAGACAATGGCAACAAATTCAGGGGATCATTGAAAAGAGAAAAGCTGGAGGAGGTTCCGGTGGTGGTGATGAACCGGTGCCAAAGACTCCAAGAGTTTAGGAGTCCGACAGTTTTGAATGTTTCTCTAAATTTAGATATCGATTTACGGGATTATAATGAAGGTTTCAATTTTATCATTCGTCACTCTTGCTAAATACGAGCAAGTTGTCTTGCTTTATTTCATACTGTATAAATAATTTAGAAAGTTTAACCGAAGCACCAAAATATCACACGGTCTTTAGAAATTGACTTGATAATGATAACTACGTCTGACTAGTTCAGCAGAGATTCATCATTCAGGGTCTTCTTAAGAGTAGCAGTCCTTGTCAGTGTAGGGCTTTGATCTACTGTATTGTGCACGACGTAGAATTTTTTTTGTGAAACTGTAATTAAAGATTTTTCCGATAAAACAACTTGTCCGTTTGCCTTTCATGAATAACTAATTACCTTCTGTCCCAAATTGGCTGCAATTTGAAATACTGCATGAACCCCTTCAAACGTCTTTGACGAGCATTCAATATATGCATCCGCCTGTACTCTTGTGGTCATGGCACGTCCTTCATCCGTTTGCAGGGCAGCTTGTCCATACCGTTCTAGAAATGGACGCGTCCCATGTTGCAGTCTCAAATCTTTCTTGGTAGCAACAAGTACAACTGGTGTATTCGGACAATAGTGCCGAATTTCTGGGATCCACTTATTCGCCACGTTTAAGAATGAGGTTGTATCGCTTACAGAAAAGCAAATCAGAATCACATCTGCTTCACTGTAGGAAAGTGGGCGTAACCTGTCCAAATCTTCCTGACCAGCAGTGTCCCAAAGACTCATTTCAACCTGATTGAAATATTCCAAGGTTAATTCGACAAACCAAAAGTTGAGAGAGACAATAATTTACCTCTTTCTTGTTGACTGTAACACTTGTCACATAATTCTCAAAAACGGTTGGCTCATGATTCTCCAGAAATGTGTTTGCACCATAAGCATACAACAGTGATGTCTTTCCGACACACCCATCTCCGACAATCACCAACTTCAATCTGGATTCAAGCTTTTTTACCACTGATTTCTCTGACTTATGTCTCTCCATAATATAAAATATCTCCCACTATCGACATCGACATGGGCAACATTCATTTGAATCTCTATTCAAATTCTAAATGTTTCTTACAAACAAGTCACCTCACCACAGTGCGTTTGGTTGACTGGATTGGATTTTGACATCTATTGATTCCCGTGCGTGAGTGCCATCAATACATGCTCAGATCACACCAAACCAAACCACGGCACGGAAGCCTATTTTATCACTTTCATGCAGACGGGGGACCACATTTTATGCCCCAAATTAAATGATATTTTCTCTCTATGTTGAAAAAGTTTGATCAATATGTTTTATTCCTTTCACTCCTTCACTTCCTTACAAATGAATGATTCAAGGTACATGTGATGATAGAAGAAGAAGGTAACTAGTTTCTTGGTCTTCGCAGCTTAGTGACATGACTTGCATGACTCTTCTCTACCGACTTTTTTCCATTCCATGAAGTACCACATAAATAACCAACAATGTAATGGAAATTGAATCTTTTCATGAGCAATGAAAATGAACTATCATCTAATACACTACTATATGTAGTCAAAAACAAATTAACAATTAACATGTCGCCCCCAAACAAGCTATATGCAATTGAATTGTATGTATGTGGTTGAATCCCTGTGATGGTAGTTTACTATTAATCCTACCTCCTATGATACCAATAGCCTTAATAATAAAACAACATTATTTCATTTAACATACATTTCCAAATAAGGAAATAGAGCCGGTTAACAATCTGCTGCAATGCATGCACTACAGTAAAGCAATGCAAAAGTGACACAGTTCAGTTTCTCGGCATTGGATTTCAGACAAGATGAAAAGTTGATTTCCCATAAGAGAATAGGATCGTCAGTCAGTCAGTTGCCTTCATTCGTTAGTTTGCTCGCGTGACATTAAGATTGCAAGAGATAATATAATTGTAGAAGAAGAATGCATGGCAAAGAAAAGACCACAACCAAACTGTGAATACATACTCGTCTATAGCTTGAAAAACTGACATGAATGCACCTGCTGTAAATTTACAATACAACCGAAAAAATTGCATTTTGCCGAAGGGCATGCATACCTTTATTTGATCATTTTATAACACACTGCACTGATGACAAGCAAGACGGGATTTGCTTTGCAAATCTTCTCATGAAACATATTGTTTGAAAGATTCATACACACTTGGTCAGCGTTTAGTTTGAATGACCAAAGGAAAGTTGATGGTATCGAAAAGTTTTTATTTTTATTTTGCCGAAAGTTTGTCGTCACAACATAAATCATTTGTAAAGAGATACAAACTCTGGCTTAAGTAAATATTAATTGTTTCAACTAACCGAAATTTTAGCACACTAGGTTTATTGATTATCAGTCTCTAATGGAATTGCGGTAATTCTTACGAGTATGTAGGAAACGGCATAGCTGACAGTGAAAATGCTATGATATAATAATTAATTTTAGTAGTTATACCTTGCTCCATATACTTTAGAGTGTGAGAGGTAATTCTGACGATCTCAACAACTCAATTAAAGTTGTTGGCTAATGATGATGTACAATCACAGGATGGTTTTTGGCAAAGTAAACATGTTTAGCCACCAGGTTTGTATATTAAATAACAAAAATTCAGTTCTTCAAAATAAAACTAACAAGAGAACAATAAATACTTATCAAAAGAGAAAATGCATTAATTGATTTGAGATTGCATTTAAAACGAAGGAGCGTGGAACACGTTTTTTGCTACCACCGGTTGTCCATCAACAGGTGGTTTCAAACGTACTCCAACATGAAGTGAAAAAACGTCGTTATCCATCACATCGTACTCATCATGCGGATGGTGAAATTCAGCATCTTTGAGACGGTTCCAAACGTGCGTCATGTCAGGCCAGGTTTCCTCAATGGCTTCACGATCGCGATGAAGCAGCCTGAGCATAAATAAATATAGGTGTGTTAATAGAAAAGTTGTTAAAGCAAAAGCTGTTTCAAAATTTTAATATTACGTAGTAAGTTCCGTTCGAACTTTCTCTCGAAGGCTATCCAGCGTGCTGTGTTGTCCAGAGTTCTCCCGAAGAAGCATGTTACACGTCATTCGCACAGAATTGATTAGATCCAGGTCATCATTGTCGATATTAACATCAAAAATGACTTCCATGTCATGATCACCATATACAGGATTCCCTTTCACTGGGTCTGTTCCGAGACCACTAACGCATCCGGTATAACGTGTCTGATCTTCGTCTAACCGGAACTCTAGCCGCGGTGCGAATATAATTGTTAAAAGTGATAGGAGTCCAGCGATCGGGGGCATGATAGTAGTTTCCCTATAAAAGGATTTGGTTGTTAACATCCGCAACAACTGATGGATAATCTAACAAAGACAACTGCATAAATAACAACAGTACCTCGCCATTATGTTTCCAGATCGATGAGCGATTCCAACACTAGCCGCAACCATGACTCGTGAACAAGAGTTGAATGGTTCGGTGTCCAGAGCTACACAATTGACACTGCTCCCTTCAACCTGAACGATTTTCATATGAGCACTGCGGCATAAAGAAGTAAACTGCATTTCTAATGGAGAAGAAGGCCCCCTCAAGGTCACTTCTGTTCCTGTGTCGGCAGTTAATCGAGGAGGAAATGCGTAACGTGTCGGCTCCCAAGTGCCAATCTGTCGGGCATCAACGGCCTTAATTATGTCTTCGTCATATCGCATGACGTGAAGAAGTCGACGATAGTTATTGTTGTCCTATTTCAAGTTAAATATTAAACCACACTAAAGTATTGAATAACTTAAGTATAAGTAGTGCTTACCATTGAATCATGTGGTTCAGTGGTCTTTTCTACAAACGTCTTTTCCAAGAACAATTGGCTGATTGTAGTATCCAAACCAGGGCTGTAGAGTTCTCCTGCCACGATTCCATCAACCACTGAAAATATCTAAAACATAGAAAGCGTGTAAAATTAAACCATTTGAAGAAAGTTACCATTAATAAAGTTGATTAGTTTTCTTACTTTGAAGATAAGCCGATTATTTGATCTGTCCAAAAAGAATGTAAAATCCCGAACGGCGTCATGAACCCAGTCATGTGCATGTCTACAGCATGGTTTCACTTCGCTCAGCCGACACGGAATCGCCTAAATTGTTGCAAAACTTAGAATTTGACTAACCTGAAGCGTCAAAGCAATTATTACCAATGCCGGAATTTTGAGTAAACCTCGCTCAACCATTTCATTAGTAACTTGGTAAAGATAATGATTGGATCTCCAAATCATCATTCCAACGTCAATCGCATAAACCTAAATTACACGCAAAGTAAGTTTTAATATTACGTACGATGTCTTTCACAAAAAACATATACGTACCAGAGCTTGGTCGTCTGTCAATGATTCTATCCGACAACGAAGGTATCGTTTCTTTTTCACAATGATACAAACTCCACCAGCTTCACGATCATAAGAAGACAGAACTTTGAATCTCGGTCTAGAATTACCACTAATGTCGTTGTTTAAAATTTCGTTAACTTGCGCAACACAAGGTTCGTCCTGTCGTCTGATGACATAAAACTCGTGGGGAGATTCAGTCTATAAAATATCCAAAACCAAAGCCATGCCATAACTAAGAAGGTATACCCTGTCATTTATACTATTACTATAATATTAATTGAAACTTACATCACTGACATGAACCACAAGACAATCAAATTGAGATTCTTCAATACTGGGAAGTCCAACACATTTAGGGGCTTGTACAATCCGGTGTTTATCATGGAATTCATTCGAACTCGTATAAGCTTTCTTTGAATCTTCTCGACTAAAATCACAACGGATTTTTATAACGTTAGTACGTTATTAGTTAGTTATATTCTATCATGATAGCGATAAATATAAACTTACGGTAACGTGAAGAAAGTCAGTCGATCACGAAGCATGCGCATTTTTATTGCTCTATAAACACCATAGCTTATGGAACCAATTTTGTCGCCTCTTGGATCAAAGGTTACAATAACTTTAGAGGACTTGAAGTGAATGTGAGGAATGCAGTTGGTGTAAGCCATCTTTTCAGCAATATGTTTTTCATATCTTCAAGAAAGGTTATTATCAACAGGTAGGATTATTAACACATGCAAACCGATCAATTCATTTCTTACAATTTTCCTGGTTGATCAATTGGAAATCCTAAGAAAATGACTGAACTTAAGGGATTGAAACCACCCACTTCCTTGACAGTCTCGCGTTCATATTCTTTTCGAGTCGGTCGAGTCCGTACAAAATAATTCGGATAAAATGCTCCAGCAATCAGCAACTGAAATATGTTACGGTTTGCACAAATTCATACAAATTCTATGATAGAACATATTATACCTTCAGAATAAATCCTCGTTCAAGGGAAGGTAGGGGACAAATATCTGAATATATCCCAACAGTTTGCAGACGTTTCTTGATTTCATCGACAATGTTTCCAATCTCACTAGATTTTTAATGCTTCATTATAAAACTAATCGCAGACCGTAAAAATAAGCGTACACGTGATTTACCGAATGACTGACAGCTGTACATAATATGTACGTGCCCAATTTTTTTCCTCTGAGTAAGTTCGGAAAGAATGATTTCGATGGCTTGCCGACCACGTCTACAACACAGCAAGAAGCGAATAATAACGCAATCAGTCATGAACCATACAAATTTTATCCGGCTTACGTGAAAGGCATTCAACAACGCAAAACAATCAGAATAAGTCCTATTGCTCCACCCAAATTTGGACAACCAAGCTTCCAGTCTTTTTGAATAAGGATGACTAAATGGACTCTTTGTACTTAATCCAGCCGCTGAAACACAAACAATCAGATATGTATTACTTCAAACCAAAAGTACTGAACTCCTTAGTAAATAATATGTACATTTCCACTTACCAATAATAATGGCGTCATCAACGCATCCCAAAACATGACCAAGAACAATCAATCTTCCCAGCCGGAAGTCGATTGGAAGCTTTGCCATTACAGTACCCATAAATGTCTGGTCTCCATCATAAGCATCATATCTGCCATCAACAGTAAGAGTGAGTGCTCCCACCTGAAAGCATATAAACACCAGTAAATGAAGGAGCATCAGCAAGGAAAGAAATCTACTATTTGGTTTATTACTTCTTTTAAATTGGAGACTGCCCTTCCAATTCCAGACTGTTTCGGAGGATCGATTGCACTGCAGAATG
>JAQIWQ010001196.1:0-11673 GCA_034695825.1 Folsomia inoculata
GACTAATCCTTTATTAGGCGACATCGTGAAGGTATATACAATACCTAACACAACCCACCTCCAAAAAATTTTAATTTTGTTTATAAAATTAAATGTGATGATGTGTAGTGTATTGTTAACAATCTTGTAATTAAGGTAATTAAATATGGACAAGCTTTTCCAAATAAATATTATTATGCACTGTATATTCATATTACATGAATGTGTGACACTAGTTTAATATTTGTGCATTTGCATAATCTTATTGCAGAAGTCACCTTCGATGAAAAAGGTAAACTTATCCGAATAAATATTTATATTACATAAAGAGGTGACACACATTAACAAGACTCTGAAAAGGGAGGAGAAGCATAAGACTTGCTCCGTTTCTACTCTCACTTACTTGATAACATTGATAACGTTGACATTAAATTGCTTAAGTTGCTCAAGTGGCGAACCACAAGCAAGGTAGCAACACTAGCAGATATGTATGAATAGAAGTGAATGAACGTGTAATCTGTAACCTTTGCTCTTTGCGGGGATGTGTAGTGAAAGATATCCAGCTCGCATCTGCTGTGTGTTTTTGGAGTTTCCAAATTCATGATTAATTACATAGTATGATAAATATTATTTCCATATCATGGTGCAATAAATACGCTGCCTATATATCATATTTTACATTAACATTAACTCAAATCTCATGAGGAGACCGCATGCTAATTATGATTTGACAACAAAATGAAGAAATATTTTCATAATTTAAGTTTTACATACCATTGCGTAATGTTGTAATTTATCCTTGTATGCATACATAACACTATACTCATTACATACATTTTGCCTCATCGATTAGCTACACCGTATGGTAATATATAGATCACGTCATGACATGAAGTGCAATTAATTGGGGAATTGCGTGTATAGAATGGTCTTTTAGTAATTGAAGGCAAACATACTTGCTTGTTTTTGTCAATTATATTCCTTGGCTAATTGTATACCCCTACTGCGTTGCAGTTGAAAAGAATTGACACTGCTGTGCAGACGCAACACAACATACAATCCTAGAGCGTGTCAAACGTCCTAATTCGCAACTGAAAATTGCAATGCAATCACTAATTCCTACTGCGCTGCTGCACCATATCGTTGACGTATTAAAATCAACATCCAATTTAACTGCCAATAGTGATGTGCACTTGCTTATCAAGCAGGTCGAAAGTGTAATTAAAAAGACTGATAGTATTGTTGTGCCAAAATCTGCCACTCGGCCAAAAAGGCCCAAAAGCAGCAACTCCAAGGAGTTTTGCAAGCCTTGCAACTTGGATTTCTCTGGACAACGAAAACGTCAAATACATCATTTAACTACGTATCATAAACGACTTCTAATTCATATAAGCACAAAACTGCACTGCAAGAAGTGCGATAAGCATTTTGCAGGAACTAGCAATTTCAACCGTCATCTGTGTAAGTTAACATATTCAGATGCAACTGACAGTGACGAAAAGGTTAAAGTGATGGTGGCCTCAAATCTAGGAGTGCTAAACTTTGTCCACGAAACTCAGCTTATACAATTAGTTAAAGACGGCCTACGTACTAACCCTTAACTGCGTGTTAGTGAAAGTGCTGACTAATCTGGCCATTGACATTAGTTGTGACATTACTGGGAGCAAAGTTAAAGACAATGAAGGATTTCATTTATTCTGGTGAGCCTATAAAACCACTGTCATGCATGACTTTAAAATTAGTAGAAGCTCCACTCTTGTTTGATAATAACAGCTTACACTTTTCACCACTTTACTAGAATTTCGTACTCAACATGCACGCTGTCATATTAGCGTTGTTGTTACCACTGACAATTTCGTAAGCGTTTTTCATAAATTATCATAACTGAAATGGTATTAAGTAATTAATTCACTATGTAAAAGGGGGCTACGTGCACCTGACATCCTATTTGAGGGAGAAGAGTACTTTTATCCCCTTGGGGATGCTTCAAAGTACGACACCCTTGACATACACAGTATGTCAGCCTGTGTCAACTGCATTGACAAAAGTAGTACCATCGTTGTTCGTAAAATGTCTTTCATCTAATCCCTTATTTACTGCAGACGCCACTTTCATCGTATGGGATGCATCTGGAGACTACTACCCCCGAGGTAGCTGCCTTTCGCTTGATGGAATCATTGACGTAAGACCTTCTGAGTTAAATGGTAACATAACTAAAATATCCATGTATCTCAATTTCATAAGGCACGATGCACTTTGGCTCAAAAGCTTGTAAGCTCTAAAGCACAATGTATCTGGTTTATGCTTCGGGAACAGAAACCAATACTCCATATGATGTTTGGTAATGTACTTAAATGTTACTTTGAAAATCCAATTACTACAACTAAATGGGTGTCGTATAGGCTACAATTCGGTCGTGCTCGACTTACTATTTTGCTCAGGAGGTTTTACTGCCCGTGACTCCAATAGCGTTTGAAAATGTGCCGTAATTTGACTTTCACATAACTTGCCAACAACTATAATAAAATGTGGATTGAATATCAATACTTACTTCACTATATTATTCCAAGCATTGGCTCCATAAACTCACATACATTACATACTCGGAGAAAGTGGCACTCCACTCACTCAACTCGAAAATGAAAAAGATTACATGATCATATTAAACTTGCTTCATATTCACATCACAAACATTTTCCCTATCCATTCTTATATAACTAGTTGTTCACTCCTTCAAAGACATAAATAACGTATAAGCGATAACTGCACTTTTGAGATGGGCTGACTATGAAGCCAAATCTGGTGTTCTACTCGATCAACACAATCCATGACATCCAAAAATGTCACCCGACACTGTCGGCTAACCACAAATCGTTCCCAATCGGGCATTTTGGACAAAACATATAATACCGCCTCCCGTTCGGAAAATGTTTTAATTGTTGGTAGCCGCAGAAATCGACGATATTGCCTAAATATAAATCTGGTTGCCGCACAAGGGTCACCAGTACGGTAATCGTAGTAAATGTTCTTAAAGTCTAGCACTTGTTCAAAATTAAACCGGCTTTCAAATATAGACATTGACACGTAAACTTATATGCACTTAATCAATACTCCGACAATATTGCATCACGAGATCATTCACTCGCCGAGTAACTCTTCGTTCTATTGAAATTGCTTGTGACGACTTACTGTATGTCTGCTTAAGGCATTCACGATAGTCAGCGTACGCTTCAAACAACTCAGCTACTCCGGTCTCGACCTCGTCCACAGTGAATGATGAATGGAGCAAAAAGTTGCTGGACACTAAATCCATAATAAATGTTTTATCGCCCAAATAGAGTGCCTCGTATATGGCTTGTCTAGTTGCCATTATCTCTCTCAAATCACTTAACACACTGCTTTCGCTCGACTTTACTCACTATCACTTTCTTCTAACAATTCAATCTCAGCATTTGTTTGATGAAATAAAATTTTAGAGTTAGAAGTGATCAATAGTTGGCTATCAATGTAAGTGCGAAAAACGCGAAGACCCCACGCTACACACGCAAGTTCTTTTTGTAATTGGGATGCACCAGCTTCCCACTGTGTGAACTGTCTAGTGCGGGTTTCTGCATAAAATAGATCGTTGTCTACCACTACCTTAACAAATTGAATTGTCATTCCTTGTGGGGACAATATTATGTCAAAGGTGCAATACGGTTCCCAAGTCTCTTGGTACGGGAATGCATTAATCCAGGCCATTGCAACTTATATTCTAGTACAAAATTGTTTTTGTTATTTTTCCTGTTTTTCTAAACTTCAGACAGTGAAACAGATTAACATGACGCGAATCAGATCAAGACTGAGTACTGCAGACTTGATTTGTGCCCATCAAAAGCACTCGTCTGTGTAGTGCAACTGTTACTAAGCGACCCCGATAATTAATGCATAAATATTGCATGCAAGCATACTGAACTATATTATAAGTGCAAAATCTTGGCAACTCGCACTAGGCTCCAAACATGAGTTCCAAACTGTGCCAACTAGTTATACCATGTAAACTTTTAACTAACTTACTCCCAGCCTGAAGGAATGGCAAATGCCTCCTCTTCGGCTTGCTCCGCAATATGATGTACCTTAAGTTGTGCACCGGAGGACTTAAGATGAGATAAAAATATTTTAGTAGGACTGGGTGTGCAACAAAGATAACATGAAATGACTACCACTACTAGAATGACCAAAACTGTGGCCAAAAATGTGAACGCTGTCGTCCACGTGACAATAGGTAGTTTCTGCAAATGCCAATTTGGAAATTCATGCCGTGGAGGTGTTAGTACATTAGTATGACTGATCTTAGTCCGCCACTCGTGATCCACGACATCTGCTGTAGCATTATATTGATTGTCAGGGTACAACAGCAACTCTTCCAACTTGGTAATGATGCCCGGAACGGTGTGGATAGTTGAAAAGGTCTTCTCTTCCGTTGGGCAAGGGAATAAAGGTGGATAAACGAAACTGTCCACAGTGACTCCACAAGAACATGGTGCATGCAGCTTGGTGGTTCCCATTCCCATGGTTGTGACTGTGATAGTTTCGTTAGGACATGTTATCTTGGCTTCTGTAGAATTGGACAAAATAAGCACTTCACGGCGACTTCTCATCACAATAGGTTGTATGAATGGTGCACAGGTCAGCTGGCAATACTTCTTCAACGACGAAACTGTCGGTTCGGAGTTAATAAGACCCAAGCACCTGCCTTCAGCCGCATTAAAGGTGTCATAGGTTGGGATGAGACAAAGCTTCTTCATTCCATATTCACAATCCAGATACGTTCGTAATGGATAAATACTCGCTCCTCCAACCATCATATTCGTAAAAGGAAAATCTACATGACAAATGCTGTGCGCATGATAGAAGGGAATTGCAGTTATCTTGTAGCTGGCATATCGTACATTCATTCTACGAACGGGAATCTTCAAAATAATCGTAGCTTGTTCAGCGTTAATAGAACACATTGTAAGGCCTTTTGAGTTGTAAAATTCATGAATTTGACCCGCAGATATCACGGAAGTGTAGTTAAATTTTTGCAACTTATTGTTCAATTGTCTGATGTAGAATTCCAACGTATTTTCAGACACGAAATAACGATTCAGGCGTCCCTGTACACAGTGTTGTAATGCTTCATTATACAAAATCTGCAACGTATTTTGGGTCATTCCGCTGATTATAAAAGAAAGTTCATCCTGTATTATGTAGGTACGATTCGCTATTTTCCTTAGTTGCTTGACATCCGACGCGATGGCTGTATGGATCTCCCCCACTGCTTTATCCAATGATGAAAAATGCGTGTTCATGATCTTGACCCGTTGGACTGTTCCTCTGTGGTCTTCCAACAATGCGTTTTCCACATTTCTAGTAGCATTAGCAAGTGTTTCTTCATTGCTCATAAGAATATCAGCTTCTCTCTGTGTTGCTGTACCATATAAGAAATTAGAAACTTTCCCAATCCATGGAAAAATTCCTCCAGATTCTCGACCTCTTCGGTACGTAGCATTTTCATACGGTTCCACAGTAGCAAATGGTCTGGTTTTCATTATTGCGGCTTTAGCTATATCCATTACCTGATCAAAACGTGGATCCAATTGTTCCAGATGAGATGGAAAACGCTTGTTTTCGGGAACAGGTATCTCAAAAATAATTGGAACTGTAGTTTCATAGAGAAGATAATCCGTCGATTCCACCAAAAATCCAGTAGTGACGATAATAGGACTAATGGGTGCTGAGTGGCTGAAGTAGACCAACACAACCAAAATTGACAAACTCGCAGCGATCTTCATTTTTGATATGTGATGTTTTTTCTTGGTCGTAAATTATATGAAGGTATTTCAACTTCTGGATTAATTTTCAAAGCAGGTTGCGCTGATTGCAATGACGTATCAGTAACTTCGATCGTAGTTGGATCTGAAACTCTGAGTAGTAATGGTGGTTCAGCTTGACGTGTATATGGCTCCAGCGAAAAATGTTGTAACACAGGTAGCTCAGGAGAACAAGACAACAAATTATCTCCAATTTGTATTGACGGTTCGCCTACTTCGTTAACAGTTGCAGGTAGAATGACATTATCCGCTCCATTTTCTCCTAACTCCGACTGCTCCTCGAACTCAGGCCTAGGTACCGTTAACTGCGCCTGGGACAATAAGGTATTGCTGTCGTCAGCTTCCATTGCGGCGATGCTTGGGTTAATGTCCTCCAAGCGTGGGTTGAATAATTTCAGTCTTTCTACGTGGACAACCTCGGTAATCGAGGGGTCATTAGCTGCTTGAATTTGAACATTGACGTCAGATACTTCCCTAGTAACAATGTAAGGTCCGTAGAAGAAAGCGAAAAGCTTGGGGTTCAACCCTTTTCGCTGCAGGTATTTTCTGAATAAAACTTCGTCCCCCACATGAAATTTCGATTGCTGCCTCTGCGTATCATATCGCAATGCGCATTTATTTTGCATATCCCTAATCCGACCACATGCTATTAACCTGGCTGTTCTAAGCCTTCCCATGTACTCTGCAACTGATTCATCGACACATTGATTAGACACTTCTCGTTCTATGGGATAAATTGCTTCACGACCATATAACAAGAAAAACGCTGAGAATCCAGTTGATTTACTGACAGCGGTGTTTATGGCAAAAGTAATTTGAAAAAGCCATCGATCCCAATCCTTCTGAGCACGTAAAGGATCCTTCAAATACATGAATATGCTATCGTGTAATACTTGATGACTTCTCTCAATTTGTCCGATTGCCTGCGGATGATAAGTGGTTGATAACAGATGTTTAATTCCCAATGAAAGTGACAATTCCTTAAAGAATGATGACGTGAATACTGACCCTTGATCAGATTGAATGATATGCGGACACCCATGACGACAGATAATTTGTTCTACCACAAATTTGGCTACTGATTTGGTATCTGCCTTCCTGATGGCTCTAGTTTCCAACCATTTGGTTAAATAATCGCAAGCTGATATTATATACACATTGTTGTTAGCACTGGTAGGATAGGGTCCTGAAATATCAATTTGTAGCCTAAAGAAGGCATTCGAATTCACCTTGATTTTCTGCATAAAACCATAAGGTTTTGTCCTCGGAATTTTCCTAGCTTGGCAAGGCGTACAACTGTTAATGTACGTCTTTGTAACTTGCCGCATTTTAGGAAACCAATATCGCTGACGCATCTTCCAATATGTTCTTGCTAACCCCATATGACACCCGAACATAGGAGAATCGTGGCACTCCTGTAAAATGTCCCCTATCCATTGGTGAGGAATTGCAAGTACACATTTATTGGAGCTGCAATCTCGATGAAAAAGTACATCCGACTTCATTGTGTAACTTGGGTGTATTAATCCATCCTCAAATCTACGTATTATTGCAGCTAATTTAGGATCTTGCATTTGCTCCGTTCTAATCGGTCTAAGTCCTATGTGTAGAAGAGGAAGTTCTTGTAATTCATCAATATCTGGATCAAATTCCTCTGTTGGGTATCTCGATAAGAAGTCTGCACAGGTGTTATGAGCTCCCTTGACATGCTTGATTGCAACAATGTCATATTCCAGTAATGTAAAAGCGTACCTTGCCATCCTGGCATTCAACTCCTTCTTCCTTCCTTCAAGTAAAAATGCAAGAGCATGACAGTCTGAATAAATAGTAACAGGAACTCCGTATATAAAATTTCGCAATCGTTTCATGGCCCAACATATAGCCGTAAGCTCCAGAAGACAAGAATGATAATTCTTCTCAGGTTTCTTAAGTGATCTTGAGACATATGCACAAAAATGCTCTTCATTGTTTTCATCCAACTGGCTTAACGATGCACCCAAGCCCACAAGGCTTGCATCCGTGCGAATTATTGCACCTCTCTCTGGATAGAAAAATGACAAAATAGGTTTCGATGTTAACAAATGTTTAAGATGTTCTAAACATTGATCATGCTCAAGTCCCCACAAATGCGTGATGTTGCCTTTTATGAGAGAAAGCTTCTGAAGTGGTTCAATGATCTTAGCAAAGTTGTCAATATATTTACGAAAGTAGTTGAAAAATGCTACCATCTTCTTCGCTTTATGTCCTGTTTTCGGAGCTTGTATCTGTTTAATAGTTCTCACATGGTTTTGACTAGGTTCTGTGCCTTCCTTTGAAACGTCGAATCCAAGTATGGTTAGCGATGCCATCAGAAACTCACATTTATATGGCTTCAGCGTCAGATTTTCGTATAGTAAACGCCTGAAAATCGCTTCTATTTTCACTAACCCTTCAGCATATGTATTAGCTGGTGATAGTAAATCATCGAAGTAGTTCTTGCATACTTCGGGTGGAAACTTTAGGATGTATAATAAATAGGCAAATGCCTGTGGTGCATTGGACAGGCCAAAGGACGTAACTAAGGGCTTAATCAGTGTCTCACGTGTGACGTAGGCTGCTTTCTCCTGTGCATTTTCAGTCAGCGGAAGCTGATAATAACCCGAAGCACAATCCAATGTTGAAAATATAGAATTACCCCGCAACCAGTTAAGAATATCTTCGATAAGACTGATGGGAAATACGATCTTCTTGGTGATGGCATTGAGTTTTCGATAATCTATTGTGAATCTCGTCGCCACTTTCTCTCCATTGTCGTCTTTCTTGGGCACAAAGAAGCAAGGACTTGACCAAGACCCATGACCCTCAATAGCGAACCCTTCTGCGATGAGTTTCTTGACGTGTATTTGAATTTCGTCATGTACTTTTTCAGGATGAGAAAACTGCGAACATCTGATAGGTGCATGATCGCCCGTATCAACATCAAATTGCATTCGCATTGTTCTTCCAATATGCGAGCTGTCCCATGAAAATACATTTCGATATTCACGTATTAAATTGAAGAGTTGCTCCTTAACTGCTGTTGGCACATTGCCAATTTTTAACTTGGAGAAATCAATGATGCTTTCAGGAATGACTTTCCCCATTATTGGTGTAGCATTAGAAATGGTCAGTGGTAAGTCATGAATCTTTATTGAGTTACTTAGCTTATCTTGCATGTTCGAACCCGATCCGAATACGAAAGGTTGTTGCTCCATTTCTGCATCCTTCAGTAAATTGACGTCAATTGAGTTGACTGACCCCTCAATGCGACAAACTTCCCCAGAATAAAATGGTAATATGCCAAAGTGCTTAGAATGCATTACTTTCTTCGATTCTAATATGTCCACACTAAAAGCTTGAAGGAAGTCCCGACCCAACAATGCTTGTGGCTGAGGTTGATGTACTGCATAAAATTTATGAATTAAACAACTGCCATTAATTCTTACTTCCAACTCCGCACTCCCATAATCATCAATCCTGTTTCCGTTGAAATCGGTAAGCCTGAATGAATTGTTAGGTCGTAGATGAGTAATGTGTACTATGTT
This sequence comes from Folsomia inoculata, assembly GCA_034695825.1. Lineage (NCBI taxonomy): Eukaryota > Metazoa > Arthropoda > Collembola > Entomobryomorpha > Isotomidae > Folsomia > Folsomia inoculata. Next base: position 9,398 of record JAQIWQ010001196.1, read on the forward strand.
GTGATCCACTAATGATGCTTGAGATCCGTTATCAATTAAAGCAATGACCGCCTGGTCATTAACCGTTACTTGAATTTGAAGAAGGGGGTTTGTAAGAGCGTGCAAATTTTTCTGCGTTGTGTAGTTGACTCTCAATATCTCTAATCTTACTTGTGATGACGTGGGACGAATCAATTCGCCCGTCCTGTATAGTTTCCCTGGCCTGGATAACTCTTACTTTCCCCCCCATTTGCGCTATTGCCATTTTGTTGTCGTGCCAAAGTTTTGCAGTCATTGGTATGATGCCCCTTAATCTGATGAAAATTGCAGTAGGGTATTGACCCGGGATCCTTCTTGCAGTCTTGAGCATAATGCCCAGGTTCCCTGCAGTTATAACAAATTCTGGGTCTGCCCCCTTGTGAATTATTTCCACCACGTTGGTAACCTCTTCCATTTCCTCTTCCGTATCCTCTTCCTCGGAATGATCCGCGTTGTGCCTGATTGTTGAAATCTGGTCTCGCATCCCCGGTTTGAGTTGGAAATGGTGGACCCCAATTTCCCTGTCTGATATCAGTACACTGTGCAGCAATTTTGAAAACCGATTGAAGTTTTTCCGCTACTTTCCCTGCTATTTCATCCATTGGATCAGATGTTCCCAATGGCATTTCCATTATGTTATCAACTTTCTGTGTGACAGTAGTTGTCGCTCCGGAAGTTGTTTGACAAAGATTTTGAAATTGCTTATGCAACCCTTTCTCTTCATACTTTCGGAGTATTTGCATTAACGCATCATAATTGTCTGGTACGCCACGACACTCAAGAAATTGCTGTGTCTGGGGATTCAATCCTTTTACCATGAGGTCTACTAAATCTTTCTCATCGTATTTAACCCAGTCGTCTATGACACGAGATCGCAGTTTCTGAATATATGAAGATGCTTTCTCAACAGGTAGTTGTTTTTCGGACATTACTTCCAATACAGTTTTTGCATCATCTGTATCCATCGGGCAGTTGTCAAGGAAGTTTTCAACAAATTTCTGCCAAGTAATGGAATTATCCGTTTGTTGGTCTTGATGTATCATGAAATATTGTTGCGCTGTTGGATTAATTACAGCCATAGGAAGGTATAGTTTGCCCTCCGATCCTCCAACATGCCGAGCCTGAGCCCATCTCATAAATCGAGGAATAAATAGTCTGAGTGCTACCTTTGACAGTGGCAGCACATATTTGGGCATCTCGACATTCGGTGTGACGTGGAAAGATCCCCCACCTGATCTAGATGAATACATATTTGCTTGACTTGTTTTATTGAAACGTCGCAGCTCAGGTGGACAAAGGAGATTTGTTCTAGGCAATATGTAGTTGAACGAACGTCCAGTTACTGGATTACGCGGTCGAAACGCCCAATTAGGGGTAGATGGAATACTTGCTGATTTATCTGATGTACCGGAATCTGGTGTACGAACCGTATGCTGGTTGTCACTGATTTGCACCGTCTGTTTACTTTGTTCCTTACCAAGTTTTCGTCTAGCGAGGAAACTCAAGTATCTAGCCACTGGATTAGCAGTTCTCACCGGTTGTGAATACAACTTGTGATGGACACTCCCACTGGCTGGATTGGTTTGAACTGATGACGCTGATTGTCTATTATCAGCGACGTCTTCTATTTGTCTGAACTCGCTGTTTCTGCACGCTGTTACCGCTCGATGCTCACTAGAAAATATTTGGTTATTACCGGTATTCACTGCGACCAAAGATGTTGGTGGTGATGGAAGAGTGTTAACATCAGCGATATCGCTGTTACTACCACTTACACTCGTAGCAACAATTTCGTCTCCAGCGAATAAATGTCTGACTGGGGGTAATAAAGGCGTTAATCTCGAAGGGGTGGTATTTTCAGTAGCGCTACCACTAGAATTCGCTACTCCAATTAAAGTGGGATAAATATTACGACGAGGTTGTAAATCGCCTACTTGATTTAAATCAAGTGTATTCCAATTCGTGTTGGTTCTAAATCTTCGACGTCCAGCTTCCTCAATTGTTCGCAAATTCGATTCACTTTCAGAAATCTGACGACTTCCCGTCAAAGTCCTACGGGAGAGCCAATGCATTGCCCATAACACATAAGTTCGTCTTCCCAAGTTAGTACCGTCTCACTCCTCTCCGGTCGGAGAAAGTTCTTCTTACCTCCTCCTCGGATAAAATGAGTGGTGCGAACACCAATGTTAGATACGACTGGTGTCGTATGTAACTGGGATGTGAATGCCAATGATGTGAACGACTCAGGTTGCAACACA